>AMYF01000104.1:0-161709 GCA_000315175.1 Herpotrichiellaceae sp. UM238 | reverse complement strand
GGGGGGGGAGGGGTATTTTTCTTTCTACGCCGCACTCGAAACTACTCTTTGCTCACGAAAAGCGACAGCACTATGGTAGTGCTGTGATGTGGCGGAAACTATAGAATGGGACTACGATGAATGCAATCTCCTTCCCGACTCGAATGCTAAAGGAGATCCTGAACGGGATCAACAGAACTTCCATCACGATGATTCTGGGGCACAACAAGCAATTCCTATGCTCATTCCGAATGTTCCGCCATTATCCTCGCGCCAGGTACAGTACTGCAGCAAACCGATTCTGATATTCCACCAAAAATACATAAACTCAGGATTAGCTGATAATTCTTCATCAATTAATCGAGAAGGAGAAGCATATAGGTCAGATCACCAATACCAGTAGAATGTCTTCGCATCAGGTGCCAAATCCATTCTCCATCCCCACAGAAAAATCTGATCCTTCGGATCGCCAAGTGGAAATTTGCCAAACTTCGCGCTTGCCACCCAACCATCCCATTTCGGATCAGCATTGGCGCCAGCCTGTTCCTTCTTTTTCTTCAGAATTTCCGCATTTCTGGTAGCCGCAAGTCTCTCCAGTTCTGCATGACTGTCTAAGCCAACACTGATTGCGAGAACCCAAGCATAGGTGGGAAGAAAGTCCTGTTTGATAGCATGCGATTGGATCTTGTCCATATCCCCTTTCACATCTGTGATAAAGCTTCCCGCATTCCCACTTGACTGGCACTTCAACTCAATAATATTGGTCCATTGCTTGAAAGTTTGTTGGCTGAACTTGTTGTACTTGTTCGTGGTGATCAGAATGTCGTCCTTTTTTTCGACTTTCTTGCCGGTGGTGGGGCTAATGAATGGTTCGTAGACATAGTTCTCGCGTGTGACATCGTTCTGCCAGGTGTTGCCTTGGCCATCGTCGGTAGTCTTCTGGACCTGATCCTGGATGGCCATTGCGAGTTCGACTTGAGCCCAGGCCTCCCATCCGCCTTTCAGACCGTAAGCACGATGAATTCTTTGACTGCTGACGATGTATTTGGCCCAATTTTCTATGGCCGTGGATATAGCGTTTTTGCCTTCCATAGTCGCTATGCTGACTGAGGAGTAAAAGTTATATTGGTGAGAGTTCTGGTGGAGGGGCCTGTGTCTTTAGTATTTCTGCTTTTGCCCGCAGTACCAGTCAGAGCAGCGTGGCACCGGACGATGATGACCTTTCCAGACGCCCACAATCTTTGCCAGTGCTTTGGAATACGTGAGAACCTGCGCTAACCAGAGCCAGAAAGGATGTTCAGCTAATGAGAATATGAACACTCGCTTATTGAAAGCTGAGTGCGGGGCACTGCGTACATAATGCAGCTTTTCAGCTGCTTATTGCCAACAGTAGCGCTATGTACCTGGTCCCTCATTGCCCTGAAAGCCGAGTCCTCGACTTTACTCCGTACCTTGTCTAGGTACAGCGAAGCACCCAGGAACTTAACAAACTCCTTGGCGAGCTTCCGCCCTTTCTGGCGAGGTGCCTTGGGCAATTGTCTGCCCCAGCACTGCATGTTCCTCTGTTCCTAAGACCGCTCTAGGCGGCCTCACTTGATTGATGACTCATTTCAGGAGCATGGATTCGCTTGCTAAACTGCCATGATCTGCAGAACACCCTAAGCTCAGACGGAGATCAACACACGCGACGGTCAATCGCTAGTTGCCAAGGCTCTCCAATCGAAAAGCTCCAGTACTTCCAACTGCGGCACATCTCATTCTTGAACGTGTCATCCACACCACAAATTGAAGAGCAGCAAAAAACTGTCAACCACAGCTTTCTCTGAGCTCGCTTGATGAACGAATCGTGAGGGGCTGGAATGTCACAATATACACAACCAACTGCACAACAGCAATGTTGTCGTGCAAATTCAGATAATGTCAATGGAACCTCGAAACGATGGAGGTGCGGTCCATTCCTGCATAGATGACTGCGATAAGCTGCTGTTCATAGTATGTGTCGATGAAACGACTCATCGCAGATGGTGATTGAGTAAAGATCAAGGAAGTATAGATCTTGTTACAGTTTCAAAATGAACTTGATCCAAATAGCTAAGTTGCGTCAGTGCAGGATATTGAGGATGGCCATAAGATTTCGGCTTGCAGCCTGTAACATTATGCTCCTTTCGTAATCGTTGTGGCAGTGACAGATGCGCAGGATCATGTACAACGCCATAACTGGTCATGAATCTGGCGCTTAAGCTCCATACTACTGATCCAAGTCAGGTTTCACCGAGCACAGTACCCTGTATTGGTCATGCAGACTGATAATCTGCTATCCTAAACTATGTCCGAATGTCCCATTAGCCCAGCAAAAGGCTGATGTACGGGACAGCCTCGGCTGCAGAGCGCAGCGTAGCCCTGATATAGCCTGCGTTGTCAGGCGAGGCCAGCCTTGCAAGGCTGATAGTGCTTCGTTGCCTTGCGCCTACTGTTCTCCACAATGATTTCTCAGTCTCGTTGACTCGTGGAGCTCTGAAACAGTTTTTGTTAGCCATTTTCAGGTCCAATTTTATGAAGAGGCTTGAGTTCCCGTCATGCGCTACGAGAAGCGGCGAAGCTGTCCAGACTCCCTCTCCTGTAACTTCGCATATCTTAGTGGGCAAGTCGACGCGGATTTGGATGTGTGGTACGAGCCAACTGAGTCTATCAGCCACTACATTTGGCTGTTTCCAAGGAAAAGAGCAACTCTATGGGCAAAGTAGCCGAAGCCCGGGCTCGGCCATGTGGCGTTTTCCGGAGTCGACAACTTCTCAAGCGCCAGCGGCGCAGGCTCGACGGTTTCTGATAACAGTAGGCACAGCCTCGTTGACAAGCCTTGTACCTGCCTGCACTTTTCCACCGTTCGGTCCAACGAGATGTCAGAGCTTCACTACATCTTAGTGACCAGAACGTGCGCCTCAGCTATCAGGGTAATGCCACAATGTGCTCACTGACTCTACAACCATCAGCTTTCCCCACCACTACGCCGTGCGTCGATGGTTCGTCTGCCCTCGCTGACATGAATATCTGCTTCCACGCTCTCTATTGTATCGTGTCCTGTCCACGCACGCTAACGAAGGATGACAGAAGATGCGATCGTCGTTGCCTCAACATCCTAACCACTAAAAATCCGACGATTGGAGCCATGCCCACCACCAGGCCGAGAATGGCGAGAATAGTGTCTAGTGACAACGACCTAATTTGAGTAGTATCACTGTCAGACGTCCTGTTCGGGGTGTACGATCCAATCGTGAGCCGTATATGGCAAGGAATCAGATGTAAGGAGATGAACATCCATATCTACACGCCGAGGCGATCAAGCGCAAGGAGCTTTGATATGCTGGTTACATACCAGCGTCTTTTCGGTGGCCGACAACAGAATGTTAAAGGGAGTGATACTTCGTGTACCTTTTCCCTTAAACTGCGGGCTATAAGTCATGCAATGCGGTGCACAATTCTCATGCGCGCTTCGACACAAAGGACGTATGCCGTCGACGCAGAGCTGGCATACAATCAGGGTAGGGACAGTAGATGTAAGTAGGGTGATACGCATTGACTCGACCGAGCGCCAGGAGGGAAAGAGGTCCGCAACACGTCAAGAATAGTGGAGAAGCTCAATCAGTGCTACGCCAAATTGATAAGATTAGAAGAGATGATGATGCGGTCGCAGTGTGGTCAGGTCCCACTGCTTTCTCGCACCCTGCCAGTGCTCGCATGTACATCACTGCTGCCGCAGCAGTTTTGCCACATATACCGCTCCTTCGAGTCGACCGTATACCTCTTCACTGATCTGATGGTTCACATCGAAGCAGTCGTGTGTCAGTCTTGCAGCATGCAGTACCAAACGAGCATGCCGGACGTGGCCTAGGGACTCCCGTTCTTATTGGTCGATCGACTTCGCCACACAGTCAAACCATACCGGTAGCTCTGCATATTAATGGTCGTGTTGAGGCCGGCTAATGTCTAGTCGAACACACAAGCGTTCATATTGTACGACTTGCTACCCTAATAAGACTTCCATAAAGCACTACTCTATCAATGTGGCTATCCTATTCTTAAAACTGACTACGTCAGTGATCATATTAATTAACCATTAGGGCGAGTCGTCGTTAACGCTCGTCCGAAGGAGCTCATACCAGACCCTTTGATGGTTAAAGTAAGCCAATGAGGCCAGCAACTGCGCCGCATCTGGGCCCTCGTTCTTTTGTCGACGGTATGACAGATCCTAGCTGGTGTAGGGTGTACGAGCTTGGTACTCATTCAATTAAATAGGCCATCGGGTGTCGATGTTCCATCGCCGTCCGTATGCCTGAAGATACTGCTCGCAGGGGTGAGCGTGCCTTTCTCAAAGTATGCTCCAGTGGTTGCTAAGACCAGGGGTAGTCCTCCAAATCGCTTAACCAGACGATGAGCATCCTTATCTAGTGACGAATATCAACTCATGTTTCGTGTCTTGCTTGGTTCAGCTTACCTAGCTGAATATCAGCTCGTCCTAAACGAGTCTTCACAATTTGTAGATTGTTGTCGGCATGCTCGAGTGGCCGCACAAGGTTTACCTCCTCTGACCAGATCAGGCGCGCGAGTCTTGTCAACGACAGACCCATGACCAGTATAGGAAGATATGGTTGGATGTCGGGCTCCTCCAGCTCGTCATAGTTGTCGAATATCATCAGCCATTTTGTATTGTGCACGTTGGACAGCCATTAACGAACATAGAGATGGGTCTGCTCGTATTCTTGTCTCGTCATAAGTTGTTGGGCGACCAATCGAATGCTGGTTTTGAGCGTGATCTTAGACTTAGCATTTGGCCAGATGATCGACTCAGGAGTGACGGTGCTGCTGGGCATAGGGGATCACGAGCTGCGTCTTTCCAATGCCATTTATTGTCAACTGGTTACGCGTAGGATAAGAGTAGGAAGATGAACCAACGGCTCGTGATTTAGCATAACGGTAACAAACCAAACGCAAGCTCGACGTGAGGAGACAAGCTTAGATTGAAGACGACCAATCTCAGTATCTCGCCCTGCTAACATAGTTGCTTGTTCATCAAATCAAGATAACACAACCCAATCCAGGTATGTTATCTGAGCAAACTCAATTCACCATCCGACAATTAAAGAAAGGCACGGCATTATCCGCCCAGTCCCCTTTATTATTGAGATGACCAACAGGATGTCCGGCGCTGTCCACAACTTCCGGAAACTTGATATTGACCCACATGCCTCCTCGAGCTTCACCATGGGAGGTTGTAAGGTCAACAACCTTTAGATTGGTAAAGATGTTGAATGGCACAGTATTAAAAGCTGAGTTACTACTCAAACCTAATTTCTTCGGTCCGAAGTCTAGATTGGGGAGCCCAGCGACGAAATCGGTCTTTTCGATGTAAAAGTTTGGGTCGGATGTGTTGAACTCGACTCTTGCCCAGTCTGCCCAAAATTCCATAACACATGGCACTGATTGGAAGCCAGATGCTGCGTCTGGACCAAATTTGGTGAAATAGGTGATAGCCTGGTCAAGATCCCCAGCTCTAGCGGAAATTTCGGTGTCCTTGTTGATTGAGAGAATTAGGTTGAGCGGCTTGAGACTGACGTTGCATACATCTTCAGTGGCCCCGGTTGTGTTGGTCCTTTGCCAAGCCTGGAAGCTGTTCTCTACACTTGCACCACTGCCAGAATCGCTGGACTTACTGGCATCGCTCAGCACAGTTGATAATTTCGAGGTGTCTCCCCCAAGGATATGTGTTTCGACGTTCGCCGAAGACTGGAAGAAACTGTAGGCGTCACTCTTCTTGTAGTCGGCCGACGCCGAGACGTTCGCAACGCCACTGTAGCTAGCTTTGAAAGCAAGACCGAAGTCGGTCTTGGAGCTCATGGTAGTTTTGCTGATACTGGCCGATATTTGACAGCGCCAACCGTAGGAAGCGCCGGTGACGACATGAGAACCCCATGCCTTGAAGAAGTTCTTGTAGGCCTTGTTACAAGCGTCACTATTCAAATCCCAAGCTGGAAGTTGCTTGACCGCATCTTTAACGCTGGGATCAAGGTCCATCATGTGGATGTTGTTATTGCTGATAATAGCGTCGTAACATGACTGATCGTAGCTATAGAAAGCGTACATGCTGTTCTGAGTGAATTGTGAACTGGTTGAGAATGATGAAGATGCATCAAAGGTTGCACCCATATAGCTTCCTGATACACTGGCATTGGCAGCAACGGAATGAATCGCTTCGGAACCAGACTCGCAGAGTATGAGATTGCCATCGACCGATTTCCGTTGCGTCAGTGAGATGGACTTTGGAAAGTGAAATGTTCGCTTGTTTGTGTCCGAAATAGTCAGTGTCTTCGTTGTCGTGTCACCACCAGGGGTGAAAGCTGTGGCTGGACTCCTTGAGAGTACACCCTGCACATCAAGAGGGTTGACTGTAGGTGTTAGTGAATCTAATCTGCTAACGAAAGTCAGGCACCTTACTAGCACCAAAAGCATTGACTGTCTTGCCCAGCACATCTGTGGCCGGCAATTCCTCAGCAACAGAGTCAGCTTGGAGATTTGACATTAGTATGGAAGCTAGAGGTGGGATTTTGATTTAGCAGAGCAGATTTGAGATTGACGTATGGAATCCTTGAATTGTACAGGAAGAGTGTGCAATCACAAGGCCTACGACTCCGGACCATTTTATATCTCCTTTGGGGAAGCATATGTAAAAACAAAGGAATTTTGCAGGGCCGGGCGGAAAAGAATGGACTCATGGCCGGTCGAACCAGCCACTAAGCCAAGTTTAGGTGATAATGGACCCAACCATAATGACATTCTGAGAAATGCCTGCATTTCAGCTTCTGCTTACGTGCATATTCAATTCAGCTTGTATGCAGATACCATCGTCCTGACTCCAAGACGCGACGCTGGGAGCTATCTGTCACCGCTATCAAATCTACCGCATGTTGATGGAGAGAGGAAGCTCTTTGAGCAGTTTTCAGGTTGACTGCGCTCTTTCGACCTTTTCGCCACTTCACGGAAGAAATAGCTGTTAACACTTCAACTGGTTTAGTGGCTATACGACCGCGTGAATACCTAGCCTGTAATTTAGATCAGTTTTCTTGTAAATTAAGCACTCCTCTAACGACCACTTCAACGCTGTGAACAAAAGAGTTTTGCAGGGCCGTATAAGAAGACTAGACACGAGGCAGGCTGAACCAGCCGTTTGATCAGGTTTAGATGGTTGCGAACCCAGCTAAAAGAACGTTTGCAGATTGTGACTGTCTGAGAAATGCCTGCATACGTTGCAGCTGAAGAATTGAGATGGTGGTGTTGAGCTTGGTAGTGCCGCGTGGGTTTTCATTTCGACAAGGGTCAACTAACCATAGCAGTTACCCATCCAATGCGCCAGCGGTAGGTAGCAGCGAACAATGTCGAAGGGAGGTGCAGAGTAGCTTTCAGCTTGTAAGCTCCTGCCTCCTAGGTCTGTGCATCTTGCAGAAGAGGACATTTAGCCTTATACAAGGATAGCGACGTGTTCCGCTCTCTCCCTTATGGGTGGCTTTCGGAGCGGCGTAATATTTTCATTTTAAAATTCTAATATGACATCTAGGATAAGCTAATATATTGCTGTAGGTGGGGGATTATTCAAACAGCTGCTTCGTCCCATCTTATTTGGTATTCGTTCATCTTCAGCTTCAACAATGGATGCGATGTGGGGCAATAAAACAACCGAGTTTCTGCGTAAGTGTTCAAAATCAAGAATCTTGTCTCAAGTCTTATTTTCTCACGGGGTCTTCCCACTTTACGGATGCGAACGACAAGTCCAAAGGATGTAGAAGAATACCAAATATTATCCCCTGATTCCACCTCTAACGTTGTCACAGAAAACTCTGCTCGAGATATTCATTACAAAGGCCTTAACGACTCTACTGTCGCTGGCGCCAACAGATGGCAGATATGGGACCATAAGTCCCGGAAATTGAGCAAACCTACGGACGCGGTTACGAAACTGCAAAGGGAGGTGCCCATGTTCTTGCCATTATGGAATGAGGACTTTTAACTGACATTCAAAGGGGTATCAACTTGATCACTACATTGAAAGGCAATTCATCTCCGGCCTTGCCATATTGGCGTTCGGCGGGTAAGCCTCCATTGTTGAGAAAGCGGCAACGGCTACATCCTAAGGTCCAAACAGCACCAACCCACCCATCTCAGCCGTGAACGATCTACTGTCCATTGCAAACCTGTCAGGCAACCTGGTATGGGTCCATGACGAGTTCCACGAGCTGAAGATCAGCTGCTTCAGTGAGTACTCTGTTGGCCACGTCTTTAAAGATCACTGACGGTGTTTATGCAGATTCCAAGTGAGCAGTGTTTGAGGAGCCGGTCTCTGCATATCTCGATACAATGTTGGGATACTCACTTATGGCTCTTGATTAGATTTTTGTCCTCGAACAAGTCATTCCCTTCAGCAAGTCCTGGTCCAAAAAAGCGAGCCTTAGAAATGACAGCATTTGGTGGCGTAACAGCTGCCTCTGGGCATAGTGTAGCACACGCCTAGGACATTCAACGATGTAGCACGCTCAGGACATGCAACGAAGTCGACTTGGTAGTTGACACAATCGACGAAACAATTCGTAGAACCCGTAGACGGGTCATATACACAAGGATATTCTTGTGAGTCGTATCCGGTAATGGCTTTTTTATATCATTGTTTCATACCAGCAAAATCTATTGGTGAACGCGTTCCGATAAAGTGGCCGCCCGATACTAACTGCTAGTTGTTCGTACTTTACGAGTTGGGAATCTCAAGGCCATATGCTCTAACTCGGCTCGTGCTCACGATGGACTTGGGATTGGTCAAGCCGAATAGGTCTTTATAGCCGTCATTTAGATACAGTTACTCGTTGGCTTCCGAGGTTAGCTCTACTGACCAATTACCAGCATCGCCCCGGCACGTAGATTGGCGTGTGCCAGCAGACGCCAATCACATGCATCGCCATGGATAGATGTACTTCCTCCTACTACATTCAAAGAACTACGGAAGGCGATTTAACATTCAGCTCAAGGTAGACATGCTCCCGAAGCTTTCCTTCATAGTTTGTTGTGATGGAATCTTTTCCTTTCTGGGTACGGCAGAAAATCTATTACAGTAGCTTGTTACATCGTTAGAGAGCGACGGCTCTCAAAGAAGCACTCATCCAACGTGACCAACGTGAGACAAAGGCAGCGCAGTGACCAAGCTGGGCATCAAATGAGTATGATGGGAAATACATACTAATGGAGTATAACTAGCCTTCGGTGGTGGCAGCTCCGATACCTTTTACTACTATTCTAACTAAGCTAGTAGCTTATCTTCTCGTTCTCCAGCCTCCTTCTACTATTTTTCTAATTAATCTAGAATTTCTTTACGCTACTGCTTTGGTTATTATGTTATAGTCGCTGAGTTAGGTTTTACGTAATGACTCGCTATACTTTCCTCCTTACGTGGTTATAGCCGCGGGATGGCTAGGTTACAATAGAGGGTAATGTACTATACTCGAGTAGGGATAGAATACCTATTTCTAAAGGACTATCTTCTTCCTCTATCCACTAGCGTCAAGATCGAATCGTATCAGCCTGAGATTTAGATATAGAGAGAGAATAATCTTACCGTCTTTCTAGAGTTAAAGGGTATAGTAATATACCTCAGTTTAAAAGCCTACGATCCTTAGATCCTGCGGAGTTATCTATATATAATACTGCCTAACGAGCTGCGTACGTCCTCTTAGTAGTTAAATTCATAGAATAAGAAGAATGCAGCCTAAAGAATAAGGTAACGCAGTATTAGTAATTTCCAGACAATATTGCTGTCGCTACTGGCTAATGAGCAGGATGTTGAGGTTCGATTCTGTGTGACATATGATTTACTACTATGCCAAGAATCTAGCCGTAATTAGCGTCTGATGGCGCAAAACTCTAAATCGCTACCTTGGGACGCGCCTCCGTAGCTTCTACATCTTGGAGGGTCGTTGCACAAGTTGAAAGCTGAATCGCTGATCTAGAAAGTGTTAGGCATGGCGGGTGTATAGAGTCAAGAATTCTTTGCAAAGGTGCTGCCATATGTCTCGATTTGCTGTGTTTATGCATTAGAATGTTGAGCTATGTCGTGTAGCACTCCAGAAAGACAATGACCGTGTTTGAATTGCTAGCAAACGTGGCAACGGTCATTTCCGGGCGCGCTCCATGGTGGACCCCATGGCGTTTGAGATGCACATCAGTGGTGAGCACATCGCCTAGACAGTTTCACTACACTTCAAATATCTATACGCTTCTCAACACCCTCCTGCTTTTCACCCATTTGCAGCAAGATCTTCCCAAGACGATCGAATGCGCAAGAAAGAATGCCAGTAGAACCCGCGACACACAGCTTTCTCCACGATGAAGGGCCAGGCTAGCACATCGAATGCCCTTCGTCTTCGACAAGCGATTCTCTCCAATGATATATCCTTAGTCGAAAGATTGCTGCAAGCGAGTCCTCAATTCCTACACAATCCGGACTACACCGACAAAGGGAACACCTCGTTACATCTTGCTGCCAAATCTGGACATGCCGAGCTTGCGGTGAGCAACCGTCATTGTAGGCCTGTGTGGGACCTCGAAGCTAATAGTTGCAGGAATTCCTCATCTGCAAAGGTCACGACTGCTCTCCAGAAGTCACCGATTTGATCTACAGCAACGCCGGCAACAATCTTGGGATCTCGATCAACACTGACGGACAAGCTCCTCTACACCTCGCAGCAAGTCGCCATCACGTCGATGTAGTCGAAGTCCTCTGCACCCAGTTTCCACAAACCGTCAACCGACGCGATAAAGATGGTAGAACACCACTACTGCTCGCGGCTGGCGTACAGGCGCCACCGGCCACGAAAACTCCCACAGGCAGAAAGAATACTCAAAACACCGAAGACATCCGGGCAGTCGAGGCTCTGCTCCGTCATGGCGCAGATGTATTCGCCCAAGACAAAGACGGCAACACCTGCCTTCATCAGGCTTGCGCCTGGGGTAATCTGAAGACAGCCAGGGTACTCGTGCAAGCGGGCGCAGATCCCTTACGTTCCAATCACCAAGGATGGAGACCGGATGCCTACAGCCTGACGGTCCAGGCTGATGTCTACTTTAGGAATCTGGTGGCAGAGTTTGAACGACGCAAAGCAGAAGAAACGACCCGGAAGCGGGACCACAGACGAGGCAACGGAGGTGGCAACGTCAGACTGGTGCAAGATCAGGAAGACGACGAGGAGAATGAATTCTACGACGCCAATGATTCAGCGAGGAGCCGAGCCGACAGTGGACGAAGTAACACCACGAGCGAAGCAAGCACCGACGGCGGTTTGGGCATCAACGTTGCGGCCAGGTCAGAGACATGGGCTTAATGTGGCATGACCCATAAGCCGCTCTCGATTGAAGGACGAGGACGACCGAGCCAAAACCTTCAGAAGACAGGCTGTGGCCGGCTTTCAGAATAGTTATATCCAATGGTCGTACAAGGACTCTTACCACAGCCGTTGGTGAAGAAAGATATGGAGCCCTGCATACGCAGTGGTACTTTTCTCGGACCCCCAAGATGAGTAGTCTCAACCCTCGCATTCACGAAAGAACTATAAGTTCTCAGCACTTCTGTATTAGTTTCGAGGCACTGGCGCGCCTTCGGAACATAACTAGACATGGGTTTTGTGCTTTTCGCGACCAATTTAGCCGCATCTTTCTGGAGCCGCACAATCACAACGTAGCAATCTCAAGTGACATGTAAATGTAAATATTGCATGAAGTCCATCGCATCTTTATATTTCCACCGTGGGTATCATGGCTCATTCCCTGCTTTTTCATGGTCTATCTCCCTACCGATCTATTTCATGCTAAGCTGTGAAAGAGGATACCATAGAGGTTTTTGAAACCTATTCAGCTGGCTCGAGCGACCTACATTCTTGCAGCATGCCCCAGCTGTCGCCCTTGTCACTCCTCTTTAGTCCTCACCGCCCCCGCCCGGTGCCCCTTGCCTACCCATTTGTCTAGCCTTCAGCAACTCGTCGCACAGCAGTAGGTTCGACGCTATTCCTTGACTGCTGGCGATGCAGTTGCGAAGCACCCTGTAGCTGTCGAACACGCCTTCCTGCACCGGATCCATCGGCTCTCCAGTCTTCAGATCAAGACCCACAGCACTTTCACCTCCGGCCTCCGCAAACTCATCCTGGAGCTTCGCAAGGGAATCCTGGATATCATGTCCGCTGTTCGCGGCCAGTGTCTTTGGGATGATGAGCAGTGCATCGGCGAATGCCGCGACGCCGTATTTGGCTTTTCCTTTCAAAGTCTTCCGGAACGCGTCAGATGAGAGATGGTTTGCAGCTGCGAGCTGGAAGCTTCCTGCGCCGGGAATCACGCATCCGTCCACAATGGTGTTGTATACCGAGCGTAGCCCATCTCTTACTGCGTCCGTGATCTGTGTGATGGTGTGTTGATTCGGCCCCTTAATCAACAACGTCACAGATTTCGGGTCTTTGACTTGTTCGACGAACGTGTATTTTTCCTCGCCCAGCGTCTGTTCATATACCAATCCAGCCCACCCTAGCACGCTAGGATCCAGATCATCGACGCTGTTCTGTGCCTGTCCGCCACAGACTAGTTGCAAACGCTCCATGTTCCGTCGCTTTGCGCGCCGAAGTGCCAAAATCCCGTTCTTGACGAGCACGTCGAGAGACAGCGGGTCGATGCCTTTCTGATTTATCACCACGAACGACTTCTTCGGGTCGCCGCCACAAACTTCGTTCTTCAAATCAACAATCTTGCGCAGCTTCTCGTCGACGAATTTGCGTTCGCTTGCCACGAGTTTGTCGCGCTGTTCGGCGGAGGAATAATAGAAGCCGCTATTAATCTCTGATTTCTCGTATTCGAGAGAGACGTTCAAGGTAAGAATGTATGCGTTCTCGACGCGCTTCGGCATGTCTGGGTGCCGGGCGCCGTGGTCAAGTGCTAGTCCGCGGATCAGTAGGGTATCGGCTGCGGTCTGGTGTTGCATTTTCATTATCTCGACCATATGCAAATCTGGTTTCTGATCTGGGTTCGCGCGCTGAATGGCTAGGACAGCGTCGACGATAGAGGGCGTAAGTTTTTCGGCGAGAGTGCTGTTGATCTTGGTGCTGAGGGACGTCCTCGCAACAGACAGTAGGAGTTCGCGGTCGATCGTCTGGGTCACTTTGAAGTTGTCAAGGAATTTTAGAGTTTCGGTCTTCGCGATCTCGTAGCCGTCTGTTACAATCCTCGGATGTAGCCCCTCTTGGATATACCGGTCTGCTTGCTTGAGGAGTTCACCGACCATGAGGACCACGCTTGTTGTGCCGTCACCACAGATGTCGTCTTGGGCTGTCGCCGCGCGGGCAATCATAACAGCGGTAGGATTCTGGATTTGCATTTCTTTCAGAAGGACAGCGCCGTCTTTGGTGAGTTTGATGGCTCCTGCGCCGTCGACAAGCATTTTGATGGTACCCCTAGGACCCAGGTTCGATTTGAGGACATCTTGAAGGCCTTCGCCCGCGTTGATATTGACGCGGAGGGCTTCGCCGCGGCGACGAGATTCGGCTTTGGGGTTGAGAAGTTGAGTAGCGGACATTTTGGAGGGTTGGAGGGGTGGGTGCACCCACCAGTGGTGCGAAGGTTGCGATTTGGTTGTAGCTTTCTAAGTTGCGTCTAGCCTAGAGTCTGATAACAGCGTCGAGGGGGTGCGAAGGTCGAGAGGTACTGTTACTGCTATCCTGCTGCAGAACAATCGTCAATTATCGGCCACGAAGATACCTGTCACAAATAATTGTTTGGCTGCAGGCGAGGCAGAATTAGACTACATGCCCATTCTGCGTAACTCTGCCGATGACCTAGCCACTTTTAGTTAGAGCTCAGTTTCGGGAGCTCTTCTGTTCTGGGTACTCGACTACTTCCCGACCTGCCGAAGATTGCACCTATTCTTCCACAATCAAGTAGGAAACTGCCTGATGACTGTGTGAGGCATCGGACCTCATTTGCCCTAGGTCAGGCAGTATTGCAGTAGGTACTGGTTGCTGCGGCGCACGGTCATGCTGCTCCAAACTACGACAAGGACTTTCGCCAGACCGCGTGTGACTGCATATGTGACCACGCATGGGAGTCAGCAAATACCACTCATTCCTTCAGC
Source organism: Herpotrichiellaceae sp. UM238 (assembly GCA_000315175.1). Lineage (NCBI taxonomy): Eukaryota > Fungi > Ascomycota > Eurotiomycetes > Chaetothyriales > Herpotrichiellaceae > Herpotrichiellaceae sp. UM238. The sequence goes on along the minus strand of AMYF01000104.1, from coordinate 147,533 downwards.
CTCATCCATTGCCGCTAATGAGTTCCAGTTCTTGCACGATGCCCTTGCAAGGTATCATGTTGCACTGCGGCCATCTCGGCAAGTACTATGTCGCTACCTAACCGAGGAGAATGGAGCATTCTAGGAAAGTTATTCGTTCAGCCTACTGCTCACATAGAAGTACTGAGCACGTCTACGAGGCCGATGACGGATGGCAATGAGATATCAGCTACCAATTTCACCCTACCAGTATTCGCTCGTCGGTCAACACCAAATCGGACGCCTGCCACTTGGACCCTCGTCGGCTTGGTGACGCGACAAATCGTTTTTTCCTTTTCCATGAAATTGTGGAAGCTACAACACTATGTCATACGAATGGCGGAATTAAATGTCGTCCGCGGACGAGAGGATTCAGTTCTCCATTACAGCTCGTCTCAATTCGTCTACGACTTTGTGTCTAACTCTCCATGAGCTTAATTATAACACTTTCACAACAAAGTGAGTTTTTGTGAACCAAGTTTCAATAAACCAGAACGATCTCGAAGAGTATGAAAACCGGCCGAGAGCATTAGGGGAGCAACAAGCATGCTTGTTAAGCTATCACATAATTAGGAACCGAAAAGAACGGCAATCAGGGAGCTCTTAAGCTCCTGGGACGCATCAATGAATTTGTGCATGTTTCGTCTTCCTTTGGAGTGTCGAGAAAGCTTCGATCGTTTTGTTCGGCGTAACGAAATTCCCAATGGCATTTAGCCCTTCAGTTCTACCATGTGCGACGCTGGCATAAGGGGCTTGTGCCAAATAGAAAACATGATCTATAACGGTGGCTGGACACAGCGCTCGGGGATGGCTCATGAGAACGTCGTCAGCAAAAGCATAAAATTCTTTGGGCGCAGGAAATTTGTCGACCACCGCTCCATTTACCTTCCCTTGCTTTGCCTGATCTTTAGGCTTCTACATTGTCCCAGCTAAATTCAAAACGCTCGACTAAGATAATCGCTGGTAACTGCAGAGGAGTGGCGAAGTGTGCAGTGAACAAAAGCACGTCGTTGCTCCTTAGACTGCTCTATGTTTTTGGGACAGTCATGGACTGTAACAATCACCGATGTAAGCTCTGCGCCCTTCTTGGCATGACTGGAGATTCCCTATGCATCAATATGACCTATCGGACAACGACCTCCAAGGTCTTTCTAAAAATTTGCAGGAAAAGTCGTCAAAGCAGATGCGGAGCCTGGACGTGTTTGGCTTCATCATAAACGATGTCAGCGAAGTTTGAATTCAAATGAATTTCCGGCGACCCTCATGGCTCAACACTCTTTGAGGTGACCACCGCCTTCTGTTAGTGCTTGCGCATGAGGATTGTCTGTGCCTCGGTCAGCCTTCAAGCCAGCATCAAATGCTATAAATATGCGTGGCCATAAGATTGCGAAATGCGTTTTTGGTGAGTGTAGAAAAATTCCTTGACGTTACTGTGCTTGGAATTTGCGGACAGCCTGCGGATACTGCTCAAAGTCGTCGAAGGCGCTCAAGCCACGTTAATTACGAGGGTCATTCTGGGCTTCGAGGGCCAGTAATGGCAGTACCAACTGTGTTACGTTTCCATAGTCAGTGACAGGCCAGATATCGATATCAGCTATGTCTTCGAGCAGATGATGATACAGTTTACCCGAGTTGCTTATTCAAACTTGCCAGAAGATGGCAATGCATCTGATGGAGCAGCACCCTGCACAAACGTGCTTACGCGGATGAAGCCCACCGACCGATGCCGAGCTTTGCCCACCTCGAGTGTGTCAGATCGATGACCATGTTGCGCACCTGTAGAAAGCTCTTGCTGGCCCAAATGGTGGCTGGCAGATGGCAACGTTCTCCTAGATCGGGGACAACTTTTCGTGCTGAGGCCGCCACCGAATGATGCATCACTTTTTCCCCTTAGCCTCCCAAGGACATTGTCAATCATTTTGCCTGCGAAAATCCCCATCGGCATTCAAGGTCCGGCATTCATGCATGGCTATACGGGAGTGTATGACGGTCTGAAACAGGCCTGGCTTTCCAAGTCTGGCCATAACGCTAGTCGTTATTGGTTAAAGCGCAATTCCCTGTTTCTCGCTAGCGTTGCTATTTTCGAAACCTCCTTGGCGTTGCCTCTTTCCGTTACTGGCTTGCCGATTCTTCATCCCGTGCGTGTTTATCGCTGTAGTGCTTCAATGCACCAACAATGATATGCGATTTATGCTATCAGCAGAAGCTCGTCGCTGACCCCCGCTCGCTGAAATTGTCGATGACTGGCTTTTGGAGCGAATTGAGACTCGTCTTCGACAAACTGGTTGACTGGCTGGTAGGCGCTGAAGATGAGAACGTTCAGCTTGGGCTCGCGACATTTCGAAACACTTTGTGCACGATGGTTCTGCCACGTTTTAGGTGCGAAAAAACGCCTGGTAGGGTTGGTGGAATCGCCGAAAACCCTCTTCGGTACCTACATCTACAGATCCTGACGCACAATGGGCGCTTGGATCTAGGATCGTTTCGAAATCAAATGCAAATGCCGGTCCGGCCCCGTTTTGATTTTTAAACGAACATAAAAGCTCTTTCAGCCTTGCAATAAGGGGATCCAAGACAGCACTCACGGCTTGTGCTAGATTCTGATGACAATATGCTTTGAGCTGAGGATATGCATGCCATCTAGTCCAATGGTGCTCCAACTGGGGAGTCGCGTCAACTTGTTTCCTAAAGACTCAATGCACACTTTCAATAAGGAGCAAAAGGCCGAGGATTGCAATGCGACTTCTCAGTCTTCGCAGAATTTGCCTTCTAACAGCAACGGAAGCAGATGCAGAGTCTGCCAAGGAAAATGGCGGCGACGATCATTTAGGTTTCTCGCCCTATATAGCTCTGCGGTATTCGTTTCGGCCTCCCTACTGTTCCTAGCGCTGTTGTTCTACCTCGATCAGGAGAGCTCTGGACTTGAGGTCGACCTTACGATCCCTGCCGCCATATGGAAATTTGGTCCAACCACTGCCCTCATCATTATATTGTCATTGTGGCGAGAAGTACTCAACGACGTTAGCACACAAACCCCTTGGCAGCAAATGGCAACACAGAGTTCCAATTCTGGTGAGTCAATCTTGCTGGACTACGTTACTCCCGTAATGCCTGCTGCATGGTTAAGAGCAATTCGTAGCCGTCACTGGAATGTTGTGACAGCATTTGGTGCTTTTGGGTGTCTAAAAGTAGCCATACTCTTCTCTACCGGACTGTTCAAGTTACAGATTTGCACATCGCCAGTCCGAAATACTATATTGCAAACAAACGATGAAAACGGCGCAGCGCCCGGCTTCAAGAACGGCGTCGCAGGTGCAGTGATGGCTGAAGGGCTTGCATTGCAGTACTTGAGTGTTCAGCAGGGCTTTCAGTCGCCTCTCGGAGCAACACTTAGTGGTGCTTACCAGACGTTATCCGAGGCCAATTCCAGTATACCTCAGAACGCGACTGTCAACGCCATAGTCTCTTCTGCGTACCCGCAAATCAGTTGCGAGGTCGCCGAAGCATCATTTGATGAAAGATTCGTCCCTGATATCTGGGCCGAAATTCTCAACAGCTCTTGCCTCGGCTTCGAATGCGATACAGATGTTCAACTGATTAGTCGCAATTCGTTTCCGGTTGTTGAGAGAGATTTAGACAACGTCACCGAAGACCGAAGCGGTCTGGACATTCGCGTATCGCTTAATTCGGCCAATTTCTCAACTCAGACGGGCTTTATCTATGATCCTGCATGCATTGACCCTCTCAGCTTTTGCGGGTCAAGTCAACTACGCCCTTTCTTTGCGCAAGCGTACCTTGAGCCTGGCGGGGAATCCAACGCGCTCGTGCTGGGACTTTACAATCTCACGCCACCTGCCGATACATCTTCTTTGGTGCAAGCCAAAAATATGAGTTCGCACAAACCCGCGCGACAGTCCGAAGGACGAAAGGTATCATGGTCATCGGCGGTCATCTGCAAAGTGGACTACTTTGTTGGAACAGGTCGGCTCTCGGCGAAGAACGCTCGGGGAGATACTTCTTCCTCGTCTTGGACCTACGAGTCGCTTTCAAAACCGCTAACTCAAACAGCCAAGAAGTTTGAGGCTTTCAGCAGTGGAAATCTGACGACCCAGGTCGCTCTTCCTGGGCATCTTACGGCGTATTATCAGCCTGCGCTTAAACGTACAAGTTTGGTTAGTATGCATGAGGCGTGGTCTTTACTCTTGACTCAAGAACACGATATGATCACGCACAGACGACCCAGTGATTCTGATCTTTCTCTCTTTCAGGACTAAGCCGTCATGGCTAACACTGCAGCCCAAGTTGTTACAATATTCTCCTCGAATGCGTTGGCCAAATTCAAGGCTTTCCCAACGCAAAACGTAAACGCAACCTATTCGTATGAAAGACAGGCACTGCGCATTGTGATATCTTCATTTTGGGTAGTTGAAGTTGCGCTCCTTACCTCATTGGTATGCATTGCATTTCTCATCCGGCAGCGCCAATCTTTTCGAGGCCATCACGCTCGGATGCTCTCGGAAAGTGGTGAAGCTTACGCTCTCGACGCTATTTGGAGCTGCTGAATCCGCCGTCAGTCTGCTTGACCCATATTTACGCCTCAAGAAAAGGCCAACCTATCTTCGTCAATTGATGAAGCGGCCACTACGGTGCCTTCCGCCTTTTTCCGTATGGTATCAACTACGTTACGGCCACTTCGCTTCCGCATTGATCTTGGTCTCAGGGCTACTAGGAAGCCTCTTGACAATCCTCTCAGCAGGCTTGTATTCGACAGGGTCTGATCCGTTAGAAACCAGATACTCCGTGACTACGACAGACCAACTCAACATGTTTGTGTTCGAAGAGCCTGCAGACGGCGCTAATAGAGCATTGCTACCTTTAAGAGATTTCTCGTTCATCCAAAATAGCAATGGGTCACGCGTTCCCGGTCCCTATGATGAGATTGCATATCGTGAAATTGCCTTTCACGAAGTCCTACCAGATCACGACGTAGCTAATTCTCAGCGAAATTGGTCAGTCGTTGTCGACATGCCAGTCTTTCGGCCGTCCCTTGAGTGTTGGACTGTCCCTCAAAATGATCTAATTATTAGCATCGAACGGGATGAGATGACGCTGAATAACACGACCTTTGTTGAGCCGACTACAGCTTGGATTAGTGCTGTTTCCAGCGCACCTCTTGATTGTGGCACTTCAAACGATACCAGCGCCCCTGATACGGAAACACTATTTGTGTCTGCAGTCAGATTCAAGCTATGGCGCTTCGATCAGATGGTGCAGTACTCTGCAGCAATCGTGCCAGTCACGCGAATGCTACCAGATGACGACCCATTTGAGTCAGGTCTTACCTACGACCAAGCAGCCAATTGGCCAGGACGGATTCAAGCTCCAAATTGCCCGAGCTTTGGTGGTTTTACGCTGTCCAGGCTTGAAACTAACATATCGTCCATATTCGTCAACCACTTTCTCTGCAAAGAAATCGTTTACGAAATACCTGCAAAACTCACCTATAGACTGAAAACGCATACTTTGGATACGAGAAACCCTCCGCATCTTAATGAACGAAATGCGAAGCGTCGTTCGGGTGGCTTCCTGGCAGGCCGATTCGCAGATCTCTTCACCTACCAGTTCGAACCTGCTGTATTTCGCCAAGAATACATGAAGGTCTTGGATGGCTTTTTCAACGCCCTAGTCTATGGTCCGAGTGGTATACCGATTGAAGAATTGGTGCTACCTCAAAATATCAACCGTCTGATCAACGCTACCCAACACATTTATCGGCAGTGGACTGCTTTGACGGCCTCGTATCGGTTGCGAACCAATGGCAGATCAAGTAATGAAGCACTATCTGACTTTCGACAGGCAGAGCGCAACGGGCAGACATTCACGCCTGTGGGGACGCGGCTTGATGCCGTGCTCGTTGATGATAATCGCCAGCGAGTTTATCAGGATCGTACATCAAAACTGCTGCTTCAAATTTTGATCAGTGTCATGAGCGGGTGTTTGCTTGTTGGATACCGTGATCTGGTAGCAATGGGACGTCTGGTCAAGCATAATCCATGCCATATCGCTGTCGCATTGGGTTATGGGCTGAGAGCCAGCTGGTCGATGACCTGAGAATGCACCACAAAGATAAAGAATTCTGTGATCAGTTTCTGACTGAAGAATTGGCGGGAGTGAAAGTTAGGCTAGGTTGGCAGTCGGTGCCAGAGGCCATCAAAGAAGTAGTTAGCGAAAATCTCAACCAGCTTCCAGAAAAAATGCACAATAATGATACAGAGTTGAGACTCGGAAAAGAGGGCAAGCGGCCACAAGCTGCTCGTGTCAGCCAAAGGAGGCTGATTGTTGACTACGAGAGCAAATTCGAGCATGACGTTAATATCGTATAGCTAACAACAATTGAATCAAAATCTGAACGTTAAAGACCATGTTGATGCATGAATTCTGGCTCCGTGAACTCGAGGGAATATTTCGCACCTCTTCTGAGATGAGTAAGGAATTCGGGGCCTGTCCCGACAGTCTTAGTCTGAGACCAGGCTTCATCCTCAGGCATCAACCCGTCACCTAGAGGAACGGTGACTACGGTCGTTGTTGCAATCTAGTTGTGCAAATATCATTGTGGAGTCTGCGTCGAAAATATTCCTCGTCACAGAGTTTCGCGGTCGCAAAGTAGCTGTCACCCAGGAAGTCCCTGCTTGAGCAGGACATTACTCCCGATTCAGAGACAAGGGCGTGTTCGAGAACTGCACAGACACATCTCAGACAATCCTCACATTTATGGCAAGATGACCGACTTTCTTCTGCACGAGGGCCCTATGGGCTACTCGTTATTCAAAGTGGTTCACCAGCCTGAAAGCGTGGGCAACAGACTGGCGGAGGTGCAGGAGAGTGTACAAGATCTTTCCAAATTTGGAAAAATGGTGTCTTTGCAGAGCTTTCTACCTTTTGAGTATGAAAGCGACCGGTCTCAACCTGTGCACATATGCTAACTTGGACAGAAACGGGAAGCAAGCGCTGGAGGAGCTACACGACGTATCAGAAGGGATTGCTTCCACATTTCTCAAATCATTCCTTGAGCTCAATCTCCCCAAAGCCGGCAAGAAAAGCAAAATTACACTAGGAGTGGCAGATAAAATACTAGCAGGCTCGATTAAGAGCGCGTTCCCTGGCTTGGATTGTGAGACTGGCGACACAAGTGAAGTGGTGCAAGACATGCTGCGTGGTCTCAGGTTACATTCAGAGAAGTTGTTAAAACAGCTTCGAGAAGGGGATACAAACACGGCGCAGCTGGGGCTGGGCCATGCCTACTCGAGAGCTAAGGTCAAGTTCTCGGTACAAAAGAACGACAACCATATCATACAGGCAATTGCCATTTTGGATCAACTTGACAAAGCTATCAACACTTTTTCAATGCGAGTGAGGGAATGGTACTCGTGGCATTTCCCGGAGCTCGTGAAGATTGTGTCGGAAAATTACAAATACGCCAAGGTAGCGCTCTTCGTCAAGGACAAGAGGACTCTGTCAGAAGACAGCTTGCATGATTTGGCTGCTCAAGTTGATGACGATGAGGAGATCGCTAGGTCAATTATCGACGCGGCAAAGACTAGCATGGGTCAAGAGATATCCGTATCCGACATGGAAAATGTAACTCTGTTCGCAGAGAGAGTCGTCGGCCTTGCTAAGTATCGCAAAAGCCTGCACAGCTATCTGGTCGCAAAGATGGGCGTGGTTGCACCTAATCTTGCGGCTTTAATCGGGGACATCGTTGGAGCACGGCTCATTTCACATGCTGGCAGCTTGACAAATCTATCGAAATATCCAGCTTCGACCGTACAGATTCTGGGCGCCGAAAAAGCGCTGTTTCGAGCGCTGAAGACCAAAGGTAACACACCGAAGTACGGCTTGCTATATCACTCATCCTTCATTGGCAAGGCTGGCCAAAAGAACAAAGGGAGAATATCGAGATTCTTGGCCAACAAATGTTCGATTGCTTCCAGAATTGATAACTTCTCCGAGACGCCATCAACAATTTTTGGTGCAGCTTTAAAGAAGCAGGTCGAGGAGCGGTTAGATTTCTACTCGAGTGGTGCTCAGCCCACGAAGAACGAGGTAGCTATGGTAAGTTAATCCAGTAGATCACGCGGCAAAGCGCTGACGCACTCAGAAAACTGCTATGGACCAGATCCTAAGCCAGATGGACATTGATGACCCAGAGGAAGATCCGACTGTCGATGCTGAGACGGCTGATGTGGCACCAATCAAGAAAGACAAGAAGGACAGAAAAGAAAAGAAAGAGAAAAAGGATAAGAAAGAGAAGAAAGACAAGAAGCGGAAATCAGACGCGCTGGAAACCGATGAGAAAGTCGAAAAGAAGGAGAAGAAGAAGAAAAAGAAATCTTTGAGTTCCCAGGACTAGTATCGTCACTCAGGGGGTCGGGCGTTCGCACACTGGGCTGTCGCTTGGTGATTCTCGGGGAGCTTGTCTATGAATGTTTTACAGAGAATGCTATCGATTGTTTGAATGGCATCACAATTGTATGCGGTCCGGTGACTTTCTGCAGAAACTACAGACCATCATCAGCACTGTAGCTACCCACACAGGTGATCGAAGGCGCTCCAGGAAGCTGACTAATCTTGCGAGTCCAGTAATGGACCCGTTCCAACCGCGCTGTTGATCGCTTGCATGTTTAACAGTTGAGTTCGTTCAGCAAGATAAACCGCGGTGAGTAAGAGCCGTACTAAAAAATGCTCAAACCACATGAGCCACTCAATATGACATTAGAATTGTCTGAGCGAAAAAGCTTGCGGTACGTTGTCTTTTGGCATCACTTCCGTGGTGCTAAAAAGCGTAAGCCCCGTGATCCGTGATTCAACTTTGCGTCACCCCACGCTACACTTCCGTCATCTCCAACACAATGCTCATGCAGTTATTCAGCTCAAACGTTTGGCTGATATCAGCAAATTTCAAATTATACCATCGTTACTCTAGTTAGCCTAGAGATTCCGAAGTAGGTGCAATGGCATCTGGGCTGCACACTTTCGCCATCTGTACGGTGGGTCACATTGTTTTGAGTTCTTGTTCTTTCATCTCGAAATAGGCGGAGCTTGACAATCCTGTCGCGTCGACCCGTTTCACTGTTGCTTTTTCTCCCAAAATTGGGTATTGTCGCCTGACATGGCTCTCATGTGACAGGTTTTCTCTCCAGAGAGGTTCAAAGGCAACCCTCTCGCAATCGTCGCTGTCAGAGGCAACGCACTTAGTGAACTACGAAAATCTTTGATAGCACGCGAATTCGGCTATTCTGAGACGGTCTTTGTCCACGATGCGCCAGGACCGGGTCAACCGCGGAGGATCGACATCTTCACTGAACAAGGTGTCGAAATTCCTTTCGCCGGCCATCCAGTGAGCTCCTTCACACTCTGGCATCAGACATTGCTGATCAGGTCAGGTGATCGGCGTAGCTCATTATGTAGGTCATTTTACCCACCCAGAACTACTAACTGATAAACCAAGTTGTTCTCATTCTGTGAAAGATTTGTTCCGCCTCCCGGTGGCGGTCGAGGCGAACACGAAAGACAACATGCTGTACTCATGACCAAAGCCGGCCTAGTGCCAGTCTTTTATAACCCATACAGAATGGTAGCCGCATGTGCAGTACCTCATAATCTCCACATGCATAAAAATCGTGTCACTATGGGGAAGGTCCTCAATCAACAACCTCAGATACAGATTGTGCCAACTTATGACAAAATCAAGAATCTGTCGTTCCCGGTCGTCTCAGGTGTGAAAGGGATGACCTTCGCACTTATCGATCTGAGTGAGGCACCAGAGGTGCTCGGGGCGTTGAAAGCAAGTGATGCACCAGAGTATGAGACGGACGAAGACTGGAGTCCAACCTTCAAAGGTGCGCTCTACTACAAAAAGAAGGATGATATGGTGCAAGAAGGTGAACCAACAATCCATGCTATTCAGGCAAGAATGATTACTCAGGGTATGGAGGATCCAGGGACGGGAAGCGCGTGTTGTGCTCTTGCCTGCTATCTTGCGACAGATGAGATGAAGCATTTGCAGCCAGAAGTCAAAAAGGAAGGCAACGAAGAAGATGTGCTAGCTAAGAAGACAGAGGAGGTCAAGCTCGAGGACAAAACGGAGGAGAAAGCCAAGGTAGAACGCCATGTGTATGCAATACAGCAAGGTGTTGAAATGGGCAGGCTTTGCACTATTGCCGTCGAGGTCGACCTAAAACTGGAACATGATGGCTCGAAGAAGATTGTGACTGTTACCCTGTCGGGACGGTCGAACTTCTTTGCGACAGGAGAACTGTGCCCTCATCCTTAAGACAGCGAGAGTCACTCATCCTATGCGAGCTAGCCGGCGGGTTCTACAACTTTTCGAAGACGTTCAAAGCGAGCGAATCAACAGCAACATTTGCATTTCAAATAAAGTTTCTCTCTGATCCAGTCCACAGGTATACTTTCCGAAATGTAATTGCCGCCCGAGCAATTCCTGGAACCAGCAACACTGATCTAGACAGGACACTACTATCTTTGGATACGTTGTGCAAACCTGATCAAGATTGCGCGGATCATTGGCTGACGCCCCGGAGATTTCGAAGATATGTGCATGACACACTTAACGTTCCGTACCGATACCCAATCAAGTAGGTCTTGGCACTTGCAGGGATTGTGAATCCAGTCATGATATCACACCTCGTTTCGAAACGGCAGAACGCTTGCCTTCTCGAACATCGTTTCAAACAGTTGCGGCATCATGTCCGATTCGGCGTTGCGATGATCTGTTTCACGGCCTTCTTTAGTTATACAGATGTCGATACCGCCGTGACGTCTCCTAGAGAGGTTTCGAAATCCACAGGCTGAAATGGCGCGACTACCTCTACAACATATCCTCGCTGGCGTGTAATAAACGTTGATCAGAGACACGTCTAGCATCAGGTAAGATGAGCAGCGCATGGTGTTTGATGTTGACCACGCCAACTCAATCCGATATAGAATTGGACTTCAGTCCTCTCGTTGCGTCTTCACAATACAGCAAGCAGCTTTGCACCGTCGTTCTTTACTGTACGTCACTTGCTGCAAGTCAGCCTTGTTTTCTTCATCTTGTTTACCCATTGCGCTGGTCGTGATCGCTACACCTTCTTTCAACTAAATTGAGAACCCCGCTTTTCGAGATGCATTTCCTCAACTTCTTCCGTACGCTCTATGTGTGTTTTGCGTTGCTGAACATTGTGACCGCCATTCCCCAATTCAATGGAGGCAATAACAATGACAATGACAACAACCAGAATCAGGACGACGATAACGACAATAACGGCAATGACGGCAACAATAACAACAACAACAACCAGAACCAGGGCAACGACAACAATGGAGGTGGCGGAACAACCCTGGATCCCGAGAACATTCAAGATGCCTCTGCTTCTGACGGCAATCCAAATCAAGCTGAAGGACAATCTGCATCGCTGACGGACGACGCCAACTTCATCAACTTCTGCTCGGGTAAAACAACAACGAATGGACTGCAGGTCCAGGGAGGTTCATGCAATGGCATTGGCAAGCATTCATTGATATTTTGCACAGCTCCTGCTAATTCATTATAGTGATGGGCGACATTCCGTCCCAAAACAACATGGTCTCAGCAATTATTGTCAGCCCCGGCTTGGATGAAAACATCCAGGCCGATACGACTTTCGATATCTCCCTTCAGGTCGCGAACCTAGTAGCAGGAGCATTCACAAACCCAGATAATACGTACTACTCTGCCCCGCAACAGCTACAAGGTGGCAATGTTGTCGGCCACTGTCATGTCGTTATGCAGGATCTTGGAAGCAATTTGTCCCCAAACAATGCACCTGATGCGTCGACATTTACCTTCTTCAAGGGCATCAACGACGATGGGAACGGTCAGGGTCTCCTTACAGCAACTGTTGATGGCGGCGTTCCTGCGGGCAACTACCGCATCTGTTCAATGTGTAGTGCAATGAACCACCAGCCTGTCCTTATGCCTGTAGCACAGCGAGGAGCTCAGGACGACTGCATAAGGCTCACTATAGGTGCCAATGGTGGCAACAACAATAACAATGGCGGAAACAATAACAACAACGACAACGACCAGCAGAACGATCAGGACAATGGTAACGACAATCAGGAGAACGGTGGACAGCAAGGCGATGCCAATGACGACCAAAATGGACAAGCTGGCCAAAATGACCAGAACCAAGACGGTCAGAATGGGCGAAACAGTCAGGCTCAGAACGGCCAGGATGAGCAAAACGGCCAAGATGAGCAAAACGACCAGGCTCAGAACGGTCAGAATGGGCAGAACGATGAGAATGGCCAGAGCCAAAATGGTCAAAATGGTCAGGGTCAGAACGATCAAACCGGCCAAGATCAGAATCAAGGTCAAGATCAAAACCAGCAAAATGGCCAGAATCAAAATGGACAAAACCAGAATCAAGAGCAAGACGGCTCCGGGAGCTCCGGGCGTTCTGGCCGTAACGGGGGAAGAGGACGAAGAAGGCATCGTTTTCAGGCAAGAGCGTTCGTGGTTTGATACCATGAATGATCTGTTTACAAGCCACTGATCAACGTCTACGCAAGAGCACAGCAGCGCAACCCTTGTGGAGAGCGGCAGGCACCATCTGCGGAGACAACAACCAGATGGCATTAGGAGAAGATCTAGAGTTTGATCGTCGTTGCGACTCAAATTCGAATAACAAATAGCCTTCAAATCAAGAAGTTTATCATGTACCATTGTACCGACATGAACCTCCTTGTCGTTGCATCGTGAAACACGTGAGCTCTGAGACGGTCACGCCAAGCGCCTCGTCAGATGTTTCTCCTGTTTGTAATTTCCATTTTGAGACGTTTGCGGTCGCATGTGGTTGCCGATGCAAGACATGACGCATCGAAGCTATAACCGCGGTTGCTTTCTGCGACCAAGTTGCGACAGATAGGAGTGAGAAGGAGATGCAAGCCATAATTGCATGGTGGTTGCAGCAGTTTGCAAGACCTGCAGCGGAACGAAACGCTGCTAGGCTTATCAGAAGTGCACGTGAATCTTTCAGCCTCGTAGGCTCGTTGCCTCGACCAGACGATTGTCGTGATCTACTGTCTTTCCTTTCCATAATCCTTTCTTAGAGGAATGTACTTCAACTCTGCTGATCCGCATTCGTACTCGTCTCAAGGCTTGCGCGGTTTTACCGTTCGTCAACGGGAATCAACGCCTAATCACGTGCTTGGTCAACAGCGGATGGGACGTTCTAATTAGCCCCTTGCTCAATACACTTGCACTACTTGATTTACAACTTGATTTCTGTAGTCATCATCTACGTCTCTGAATTAGCAGTATTTTGAGACCATCCAACAGAGCGGCCACCTTTCAAGATCTTGTCCGATCTGGTAGATTGCAACTGCGCCAATTTGCGGTCGGCGCTTCACGAGTTTCTCGGTCAACCCATACATGCTTCGTGATTGGTTTAAGCTCCTATCACGTGGTATTCTGAACCTGATCCTGTTCCAGCTTGCATGTTTCGCAACATTATTTATATGCTTGCAATGTCCGGCTGCTGGTCCATTCCTTTCGTCTGACTGTTTGTGTCTCAGGCTTGTCTGCTCACAAGTTTTCATTCACCAGGTGATTGTCTAGCTAGTTACCACAACAGCAACGCAAGCAGGAAGCATGATAACATCCACTCTCAAGGCTGCTGACCACATTGACGCATCGGGTCCAAAAGAGCGTGTGCTATGATGCCTGACTCGGTCTTAGTACTATTCAAGGCAGATAGGACACTTTGAAGATGCGACAGCTATTAGACTTTGTGTCTGCTTGGCCCAAAGACGTTTGGCTCAGGTAGGTTTCAGCAGCCTTTCTGCTACACATTTGCTGCACTTTGCTGCACTTCATGAAATGCAATTCAGTTGATCTTACCTGACATTTTTGATGCTCCGGAAATTGCTCAAATGTACATCTACTCCGCTTTCAACAAAAGCCATCGATGTGCAGTTCAGCAGGGCAATGACAATTCCAACTGTTATATTGGACCTTAGAGATACACAGTGCTGTTCAGCGTCGTTGTTCTGATCGTTCAGAGGCCACAGCGTGGCGCATTGAGTTGCCTGGCCGTGCCAAGGCTTGTCCGCCGCTCGGGCGCTTACAGCCAGGCCATTGAAGGCAGGCCTACTGCATCGACTGGGACCGCAGCTCGGGAAGTGTCTTCGAAAAGCTTTCTCTACCCCTTCATCCTGCGCCTCTACCAAATGTAATGAAGGTCCATCTGTGAATCGATCTCGCAAACTCGTCTATCGCTTAAGGATTGATCCACAATCATTCCACACTGACCACACAAGCTCTGCTGGGCAGAGTGTCATAAGCAACAAAAACTTCTTTTCATCTTTCATCAAAGTTGCTCGTCTGCTCTACCATGTCAGCAGTAATTGGAGTCATTGGTCTGGTAGCAAGCGCTTTCCAGAATATCAACACGCCAGAGTCATTCTTCCCACCAAAACACGACAGCAGCACTTTAGTTCGTGTCTATGCAGGTGTATCGAGTCCAGCAGACCCGACAAGGAGCACAAGCGGTAACATACCAGGGGTTGCGCTCTGGAAAGCCGGAGGCGGCTTCATCGGTAAAGCTATGGGGATTTACAATTATGTGATCGAGGGTCCTAAACCTTACGACCTCAAAGTCAAAGGGACGCAGGCTGCAGCAAATTATCTCTCACTCTCAGCATTCGGTAAAGACGGACTTTGCGTTGCTGCCGTAGGCGTCACCAGCCCCACTGGCGAGCGAGCGGGCTGGTTTGGAGACGTCGGCAAGGCATGTGGTGCTCCATGGTATCCCTCCAACTTCACCATAGCCGGTTCAGACCCTTCAGCAACGCCAGCATGTGTCTGGATCGACCAAGACGGCTCGAACAACCATCCACACAAGGGTATAACAGTGCACCTTCCTAGCTTCACCGGAGCCGGTCTGGCGCAGGAATACAACGACAACATCGACGCGATGTGCAAGAGTCTTCCGCGCTTCTCAATGTGGAAATCTCGCTCAGTGCATATGACACTTCCGGTCTTTCGCAACAAGCTCGAATTCAACGACGACGGCTCAGACAGGGACATCAGTGCAATACTCAATCCAGCAATGATCTACTCTGAAACCACCGCACCCAATGATCCAACTGGCACAAAACTTGGTATGGCTGAAGGTCCATCCGCTTTAGAGCAAGGGCCGATTACAGAGCTAGCGCCGAGCAAGAGGAAAGTGAAGCGGAGATATACAATAGCTCTGCCTCAGTCTCAGCCGTTGCATGATCACCTTGTGGTCAGCGACATAGAAGCACACAGTGCGCGAGAATTGTGCCTGAGTCAGACATCTGCTGGTCCGGATTTTGTATCTATTGTAGAGGGGATGTTCTGTGACATGGCTGAGAAGGTGCTGTGGCCGCTATGTTCTGAGGAGCTTGCTGTTTCGTGCTTTGATCTTGATTCTCAGATAGTTAGGTCGGGGTTCGATGAACTGAAGGCTCGTGGGGAGGGTCTCTCATGGAAAGAGTACAGAGAAGTACAAAGATGGTCATGAAGCGTCCAAGCATCCAGAACTGTGGCGTTCAATTGGAGTGTGTATTATTAGCCTGGTGTTGCCATGCTGCTTAGGAAGATCTGTCTAAATGGCAATATCTAGGTCAAAGCTACTATCTGAATGATTTCTGATGCGTCAATCTTCTTGGAGTTTCGCGTCTGCGACATGTGTGCTACTGCCGCAGCGACTCCAATACATTAGCCGACGACATATCAAGAAGTTTAATACCGTCTGCGTTACTTCCGCTATAATTGGAATTTATATGCCGGGAAAGGAGTGCGCGTGTCAAGACACATGATGTTTCTCTCGACGGGCAATTGATGTAGAATCTTTCGTGCATCAAACCCATGACAACAAATGTGATCCGGGCGGGTACGAAACGAGATGCTCAGCCTCTAGAGAGGATCAATAGTCTAAGCATGTAAGTGGCCAGGATCTCAAGGAATGGAATTGATTGGATGTCGCCGACTAAATCTGGGCGCTGTATACGAAGGTAACTTCTACTGAGTACAGTTGTGGCCGTACCTAAATGCAGTGGGAGGAACTTGTGTTGATGTCCATCGACATGTAAACATGACCTGTACCAGCCTACGACGTTGGATTTCATTGACGGAGTAGTATTATTGTGGTGTGGTGCTGTAGCTCATTTAGAGGGTATGCGTTGATCTAAGCTCAAATCCTTGCGGTCTCATGGACTTCAAAATTCAGGCGGCTTGACTACGAAGTTCGCCGTTCCACATCCGACCACATCTCACTAAGGCCCCTCGCGCTTCTGCACCTGCCTTGTTCGTTGTGGCTCTCATTAGAGTAGTCTGAGCTACATGATCGGTGAGATCTCAAGCTGCAACCGTGGACATAATGCTTGCGAAACACTGGTCTTATAACCCTGCTACCGAGTTCCTCATCGTCTAAACCTTCATTCCAGAAAATACACTTCATCTCAAAGATGGCGGTCGCTGCAACAGACTGCGATAAGGCGGCGCGAGCATTCTTCAATCCCGAGACTGCCCAGCGAATAATCAGTGACCCTGACGGCATGAGCGATCCATTTCATTTTACCCAGGGGAATGCTTATGAGGTATATGACGAGGTCGATATTGAGAAACAGCAAGGCTTGCGTCAGGAAGGCAAAGTAGTTGTAGTGACTGGTGGTGGGAGAGGTATTGGCAAGGTGAGCGTCATCCCTTAACTCTGGTGAGCTTCTTCGGCGACATTTGCGGGCACCAAGCGCAAAGCAATCCCAGATCAAGCAAGCTAACGAGAACCTTTTTCGGCTGGTCAGGGAATTGCTATCGTGTTTGTCATGGCAAAAGCGAAGGCTATTGCCATATGCGCAAGGACGAAATCCCAACTAGAGGAAGCAGTCAACAAGATTTCCAATGCCAACCCGCAGATTCTGGTATATTCTCGGCAAGTCGATGTTTCCTCTGACGAGCATGTTCAATCGTTTTTCGAAAACGAACCGAAAGATTCGGCACCGTCGACATAGCAGTGAGCAATGCTGGAAGGAATGAGTCGTACAATTTAGTCGCAGAGGCCAGTACAGACGACTGGTGGAAGGAGCACTTAAATCCATGGCGTGTTGCAATTCTCTGGAAAGACTGACGCTGACGACTTCTGACGCTAAAGGAGGTCAATCTGAAAGGGAACTTCCTTGTCGCGAAGTATCTTATACACAGCCTCAAGGGTAAGCCCGGTACGCTCGTCAGCATCTCGTCAACGAACGCACTGATCGCTCTTCCTTTGCAAAGTGCATATTGCTCTAGTAAGCTCGCGGTAGTGCGAACGCCAGAGACAATTCACAACGGTGAGCAGCCCGTTCTGAGATCCTAGCGCGGAATGTTGACATGGTTCAGAAAATCCAAATGTCCGATGCTTCTCCCTTCATCCTGGAGTAGTAGAAACACAAATGACTGAAGGATATGCTGAAGCATTCCAATTCAAATGGACATACACTTCGCCGGAGCTGATAGGGGCGGCAATTTTGTACCTGACAAATCCTCGAGCAGATTTCTTGAGGGGCCGCTGGATATCAGTAAACTGGCGAATTGATGAGCTCGAAGCGTTGGCCCAAGAAATTGTTGACAAGAATCTGCTGAAGACTGCATTTAATGCGAGGCTAGCTGAATCGATGCGCCCTTCGCCCAGGTCATAGTGAGTTTACAGAAAGATACCAAAAGCTGCGTAGGGATCGTGGTCAGCGGCCATAGAGACATGTGGGACTTTTGACGCAGTGAGCGTGGCGACGACTGTCCGACACCTCCTGCTAGGTATGAACCTCGATGATTTGCCATAGAATGCCGTTGTGCCGGAAGTTTTCCCCAATTTGCCGGCCAGGTTTGCAAAGCCAACCGCAAGGCAAAAATCCGTTGCTTCGAGTATCTCTGTTCCATGGTCCTGGCGGTGCATCTTCCTCATATCCGTCAACTGGCTTGGAGCGAGAAGAGTGGTCTCGCGTCCATTGTTCAACTTCGACGGATTGGCTTCCATCAGACTGACGGGTCGAAGTCAGGCCCTGCACTCTTCCACCCAATCTCACAATGAGGCCTTCAACATTTGTTGGGCTGGACGCTTGTGCAACCATGCATGTAACTGAATCGTCGGCCATGCCCGGACCTGGCAGAGCTTCCGCGCTACACCAGTACTCTTTGTATAGCTCTTTTTGTCCGGACGCTGGATTCAGCATTATCCCAACCTCAACGCAGTCACCGTTCGGCAGGGGGAACACATCGCCTTCATCTCCGCTCAGCACACTTTCAGGGCCACGAGAATCAATTGAGTGCAAGAACTTGCAATGAGCCGCGTAGGGCATGTCAACAGCGTGTTGATGACTACCTGCATCGTGAAACGTGGTGATTGCTTCGCCAGTGAACGCCCAGAAGCTTGGATGGTATAATGCTTCTTGAGCATTTGTCGCATCTTTTGGAAATCTCACATCAACAAATTTTCCAGACGGGGCAGTCAGAACTAGGGTGTCTGTGTCTTCGTACGGAGGACTGTAACCCTGACGCAGGGCAGCCGAGGTCAGCGGAGCCTACTAGATTTACATACTTGAGGAGCGGTACGATGCATCTCGCAATGTCCCTGGCCCTCAAATGGGGAAACTTACCCAAGCTATGCCCTTTCGGATCGAAACTGATGGCTTCGCGAGAAAGTAATCCTTCCAAGCAGGCAGTTTCGTAGGCTCGGCTTCTGGTTCCTGACCGATAATTCCAAGTCGTTCGCCCGTCATCCCGTGCATTTGCATTTTGGGCAAGTTTCCGGAGCGAATGAAGAACGTCCCGAACTCGGAAAGTTCGTATGCGAGGAATGCAGATCAGACCTGACAAGACAAAAAGTGGTAGGGCTTGAGTGTGGCTGTAGAAAGCATTTTGGCAGGTCTGCCGGTTCCCTGAGGTGCCTTACAAGAATCTGGGGTAAGACTCGAATACCTGGGCCGGCGAGCCGGGTTGGCAGAGCTTAGCATCAATTAGGTCTGCCGATCGTGTCGACTTGTTGCAACACTCCACGAAGTCACGATCCAGTTATCGAACAATGCAATTTTGTTGTTCCCCTTCAGAAAGGCTCTTCTCGAGTCAAGTCGAGAAGTGCTTCATGTACTCAACCAAAAAACTGTCCGCAGCATCGCGCTCAAATTAAGATTAATGACGCGGCTTTATTATTTTCTGGAAGCTGATGAACGCTAACGAGTTTCGCCGACATAACCTTGTCATGTGCTCGTCCATGTGAGATTGCTCGCCTATCAGAACCCATCAAAGTCTTTCGACCTGCGGGGGTGGATTGGATTTGGCAGCTGCAAGTCTTGCGCTATGTCAGCCCAGCTCTCCTCAAGCCTCCCCAAGCCCAGACAGCCAGTCGCTTACGCTCGGTGGTCCTCGTGGTTGCCACATCGGGGTAACGCATCGCGCGAACCCAGCCGCTCGTCTGCCGACTTTCTACTACTTCGGCAACAGAGTTTCCCCATGATGCGTCAAAATTGTTCTGGCCGAGTCTTGGGTGACTTCCTTGCTGGCGATGCGCACGCAGGTTCCTACGAGACATTCGTGTCTTCCCATACCTCACCATCACGCACCTTTTGGTCACACAGCTCGTGGACAATGTCATTCGTGTCGCGCGAAGTATCAATATTCTCGTAACATTGAATGGCCCTCGTGCGCAGACCCCGGGTGAAACTACCACAACTACATGGATGATCACTCGATATCAGAGGGTGCGTCTAGTCGCAACCATGGCAGCACGGAGAAAGTCCATCCTTCCGAGTACCTCGAGTTTGCAACAATAGCAGACTCAGGCAGAATCGAAACTCAACAAGTGCCTTCCCGAAACGATGACAAGAATGAACGGGAGTCCAGTGTGGCGGACAGAGGTGTGCCCGGAGCTAGCGCCACGCAATCCAACGATGACCTCTTCAGAGGAATGTCAGTCGCAATACCTGACCTGCGACGGCTGTCAGCAGATGCACGAGCACATACGGAAGCGGAGCATAAAATGGGGTTTGTGCAGGGCTGCAAGCTGTACCCAAAAGCAATAGCATGGTCTGTACTGTTATCGGCCACAATCATTATGGAAGGGTTTGACTTGACTCTGATAAGCTCATTTCAAGCCTTCCCAGTTTTCAGAAGGACATACGGTGAACCTGCTGATCCTCAAGGACGCAATTACCAGATATCACCGTCTTGGCAGACTGGACTACAGAATGGCGCTGTCGCGGGGGAGATATTGGGGCTATTTTTGAAAGGATGGTTAACCGATCGCTTTGGCTATCAGAAGACGATGGTTATCTCCTTGATTTGGATGTGCCTATTCGTGTTCTTCGCGTTCTTCGCTTTCAACATTCAGATGCTCTTAGCGAGTCAGGTCTTGTGCGGCATACCCTGGGGGATTTTCCAGACCTTGTCCATGACATATGCAGCAGAGATCATGCCTATCTCTTTGCGAGCATACCTGCTGGCGAACGTAAATATGTGTTGGCTGATAGGTCAGGTGATTGCTGTCAGCGTTCTGCGAGGATTTATTCATATTCGGTCAGAATGGTCCTACCGAATACCCTTTGGTCTGCAGTGGGCATTCGCAGTGCCTATTTTGATCGGCGTCTTGTTTGCGCCGGATAGTCCCTGGTGGCTCGTCAGACACGGCAAAATCGAAGCTGCCAAAAAGGCCCTGCTTCGCCTCACTTCAAAGAGCTCAGGTCAGCACTTTAACGTGGACGAAGCTGTCTCCATGCTCCGCCACACCAACGAAGTCGAGAAATACTTTAACAGCGAGGGCATGTCATATTTTGACTGTTTCAAAGGGACAAATCTGAGGAGAACAGAGATCGCGTGCATCGTCTGGGCCACACAGGCACTGTGTGGACTAAGCTTGACAGGTTGGGCAGCTTATTACTACGAACAAGCTGGATTCGCGGTCGATTATGCTTTCAACCTCGCCATTGGCATGTATGGTCTGGGCATAATCGGTGGTATCATATCGTGGGCTCTTCTGCCACGAGTCGGGCGACGCAGGCTGTATCTCGTCGGTCTGATCATCATGCAAGTCATTCTCATCGTGGGCGGCACGGTTGGTGCGACGATTGGCAGCACGATTCCAGGGTCATGGGCAGTCGGTTCCCTGCTGATCGCTCTGACTGGTATTTACGATGTCACAGTTGGTCCAGTCTGCTACGTCCTTGTCGCCGAGGTTCCATCAACACGTTTACGTGTCAAGACTGTTGTCCTTGCTCGAGTTGTCTACAATATCTTTAGCCTGATCACCAATATTGTTACAGCACGGATGCTGAATCCAACGGCCTGGAACTGGGCTGGGAAATCAAATTTTGTGTATGCTGGTACGAATTTGCTCTGCCTGATTTGGTGCTATTTCAGACTTCCCGAGACGATGGGTTTGAGCTACTTGGAGCTCGATATTCTGTTTGAGAAGAAAGCGAAGACGAAGAAGTTCCGAGAATTTCAAGTGAACCTTGCGAACACCGGGTATTTCTCTCTGACAAGGTCAGAGAGAAGTGGAAGTGCTTGGAGAGGTTTATAGCGATATGTACGACTTTAATGACTTTCTATTCGTATTCATGGTCGACTACCGTCTCTTAACGTGACTGTATTCTACTGTAATGGAGAAGTTTTCGTCTTCGTTATCGCTCGACGTCACGCTCTACACTTGAAGATTCAAGTAATATATGCATCTGAGGAATTGGCGACACCAGTGATGATGTCATTCAGAGCAGTGATTGCCAGCTGCAAGCTGTGCTCTTTTTGTAAGCCATAGTAATCGACGACGAGATCTGATGTACGGACTGATGAGTTCTGGCTTGTCATGGTTTGCAATACAAGGTTTGCTGATCAAGGTACCTCGGCCACCGGTGCACCGGTTCGTGGACCAAACTGTATGCGGTAGCTGTCCAGTGACTGGGCTACTTCACAATCAGAATTTAGCATACCCCACAGGCTCGCCCTGTTGATCCTGAAAGGGTCCCGTGAGCTACTGTAAGCATACGTCAAGGGTCAAACGGCCATTGGAGGGGGACGCGCACCAGCACGACTCGCAGGTGGCCGTACAGTTGATCCAGCTTACTTCTGCATGCGGAAGTGAGAGGAGTGATAAGAACGTTAGCAAACGCCTTCCTCTGCTGCGACAAGAGTCTGTAGTATTTCTGAAAGCATCAGCATCAGCATCAGTATTCAGTGAGAACCCCTACGGTTACCGAGTAAGCACAGCTCTGCACCATCACTGCAAGGATGTCGAACTTGTCTCTCCGAACTACCTCTACGCCCACACAGGAGGACCTTGAGACCTTCCTGGATCTCCTCTCTACTTCTCACCAAACTGCCCCACTTACGACAGCTTTTGTCACAGAAATCGACGGCGTCTCGCCAGAAACGGAGTATTCTAAGCTCACTCCAGAACGCTTGAAGAAGCACTTCAGCCTTGGGTTACCTCCGGCGTTCAGGTCAAACATCCTTTTGACCACGGTCTCTTCGCCATCCTCTTCACGTCCTCTTGCAGCCGTCCTTTTCGAGCCGCCAGATTTCAGTGGCACACCTCCAGCTCAGGCCCGCAAACAGCCAGGCCCCATACTGTCCCAGTATCGAGCAGTTGCAAGAGACCTCAAAGCGAGGCATTTGGCTATGCCAGATGAGGGTCCTCATCAGTGGGACACGCCGGCCTCTCCATCCCAAGCTTCTTCGGGTCCGTCTGGTGACCCGTTTCCGACCGAGTTTAATAAAGATACGGATACTGAAGTGCGCACTTTCTTTCATCTAGCTATGGTGGTTCGAGATACAAGCGCGCCCAAGGAAGAGACGGCGAAGGCCGTGAAAGAGGCTATGGGCGTGTATCTTGACAAGGCGAAAGCATCGGACGTGCCCATCTTCTTGGAGGCCGGCACCCAGGAGAGCAAAAGGGAGTTTGAAGAGTTGGGCTTCCAGGTTGTTGAAGAAGTGCCAGTTGGCCTAGGCTGGGTGGACAGCAGAGGATGGCCGACTGTTGGCGGGGAAGGTGTGAAAGTTTGGGGCATGATATTCAACGCATAGCTTGTGAATGAAGAGCTTGCCATTTGGGGACCTTGCGCCTGTCAGCGCAAACTGTCATCCGCCCCATTTCTGCGGGTGGCCGATCACCCCTACGGTGCACCGCAGGGATGTGGATGCACGAATCCACCATCAGGCTAGACTTCTTTCAGAATTCATGACCTCGAGTTTCCATCCCATAGCATTAATAAGTCTTCTTGCAAGTAGTCTTATCTGATCAAGTCATTCGGGCCATGCATCGAAGCGTCGTACTGACAAACCAGTGATCATGGCAGATTTCCTGGTACACCCTTGTGCATCTTTGCGACCTGAAGAAGAATGTCTCGAGCTAGATTCTTGACAAAGCTTCCCGAAGCAACATTTATCACAGTACCACTCCAACATCGGTCCCCTGTCATACTCAACTGGTGTCCTTCCGTCACCGTGATTCAGGGGTTGTCGTCGTTCCGACGAATAAAACCGCGCTTAAAACCGGACAAGATAAAGAAAGTAGCACTAAATACATACCGTGCCATACCAGCAAACCATGTTCGACCATCAGCTATCTGGATCACGACGAAACCAGCCGAAATAGATACCAAAAGGATACTTCGTCAGCTCCCACGAGTGAACTTGGACTCGGATGTAGAGTCCGCAGAACGATATACGATAGCGCTGTTTCTGGTTACGCCACAGCTGGCGTATTTGTTTGAGCCTGGTAGTAACTTCCACGCATCTGCAATCAACAGCGTCTTTCAATCCGACATCAAAGGGTCTGAGGTGAGATCCGCTGTCGCCGTCGTTGATGCAATTCCCGCGCTAGACGCAAAGTGCATCAGACCTAGGCCCGACATCCTTGGTTATGAAGGCATAGCTGTGTGTGTTACGTCGTCACTGACAACGACGACTAGCGACGAGCAAAAGAAGTCGGAGCTACCACTTATCTCTTTCAAACCATCTCGTCCCTTTCTCCCTTATGCCAATGGCGAAAGGCTCTGGGTGTCTTACAAGGCACAGGCTGCGAACACATTATTCGTCAATGGGCGGCAGCACACCATGTTCATGCAGAAATGGGTCAACCTGGAGCCTCAGCGATTCGCTGAAGTCTATACGGACAAAATTTTCCTCTCACGTCTCGAGATCCCCATTTACCCTGTTCACAGCAACGAATGGAAGAGACCGCTGGCTGGTGTCCTGGCGGCAAAGCTCATCAGGCTCACGAAGCCAGCTATCATTGTCTCCAGCATGGGGAATATCGTGAGGCAAATTCGCACCAAAGAAAACGCAATCATCTCCGCCTCTGAAGAGCTAGAGAAGATCATCCCACCGTTCGTGAAAGCGAAGCAGGAGAAATACACGTCTGCTGAGCTACGTGTCTTTGCTTTGGTATATCCACGGACCAAGAATGGTGAAGAGATGAAGCCCTTCACAGAACGTATTTTTGTCAGTACTATGGATCAAGGAAAAGTCAAATTTGGTCTGAAGAAGGATGCTCTGCAAAATATTTTGATCAGAGGCGGTAGACTCTATCGTGTGACAAGTGGCGGAGCTGGATGGGGCAAGAAAGCCGGTCTATTATCGCTTGAGCCTACCGCTGATCTGGACGATGAAGGGAACAGTCAAGACGTGTTCCCACTGTCTTTCAATTTTGGTCAGGATGATATCCGAATGCCTAACTCGTCAGACCTTTTTCCGCCTGGCTATATCGTTCAGTTCATGGCGAGTTGGCATGATCCACACGGAAAGCACAAAGATGCTGTATCCATATCCGACTTGCCAAAGCGTTCT
Source organism: Herpotrichiellaceae sp. UM238 (assembly GCA_000315175.1). Classification (NCBI taxonomy): domain Eukaryota; kingdom Fungi; phylum Ascomycota; class Eurotiomycetes; order Chaetothyriales; family Herpotrichiellaceae; species Herpotrichiellaceae sp. UM238. The sequence goes on along the minus strand of AMYF01000104.1, from coordinate 122,635 downwards.
GGTTGGACACACGATGACTACTTTGAAGGCACCAGACTTCAAAAGTACTGCATTGGAACTGTCGTCCTTCCAGAGATACACGAAGATGGCCGGTCGCGCTATCCCCAAAAGGAGTCTGGCATTGGCCAGATCTTCTGCCCCAACCGGTTCGGATTCTTGTCAACATCCTCCATGTGTATTGCGGTGGAGAATGAAAGCAAGAAGCAAGCTCCGCACACCACACTCTTCGAGGTACCGAACAGCTCTGTCATAGCAACTTTCCCGGCGGGTGACCAGCGACTCACTGAACCGCTCTCCACCGGTGAGGACGATGTCTGGTTTCCAGATGAAGAGCATTGCTGATATAGTCAGTAGGCCTAGAGTCATCCATCAGCCTACCGAAACGTCTCAGGCTCGTCGAAAGCCGCAGACTCCCCGCTCGGAAAGTAATGGTGTCAACTCCTGTCAGGCGTCTTCCCGCTGATGACATCCGTATGTCAGCATTTCTACCAAAGCCTGAAGTATTACGTCGATGCAGACCAAAGCTTCGGATCAAGGTCAAACTGGTCGAACCTCCCGAATACAATCCAGATCGTATGATCAAAAAAGTGAATGCGGACACCGACGTTTTCTATGATCGAGAAAGAGAACAGAAAGAGAACCGAGCTGTCCGGGATGCTACGGATGATCTCTGAGCACAAAAGTTTCAGTCATCATTCGAACAATGACTTGACACTTGGACTCTGCGGATGTAAGAAATAGCGTGGGTTCGAGCAGCTGGTGCCGTTTTAGCCCGTCTACTTTGACAGAGTCAGCCAGAGCATTGAGGCAAAGTATATGTGCCATTGGAATACACAGCTGCTTGAGGAAGAAGGGGATGGGCCATTTCACCACTGGGATAATTTACGGCAGCGCGTGTCCACCATCGGTATATATTTCCTAGAAATGTATTACGAGCCTCGTCAAAGTCCCTCTACAAAAGCTTGCTCCACTGGAGAATATGCTGAGTGAAGCGGTAGTCGGTCATGCATGTCTTGGTGGACTGCTCTCTGGTTGAATCTGTGGGACGCCGTGGGCCTCTCCAACGCCCCAACAGTGCCCTCCGATAGCATACTCTCACAAGCTGACTTGACAGGTGTCTGAAAAGAGTATCCGGGGTCTTTGTGGTTGGCTGGCTAATGCTAGTTATGCAGGGCGGATAGGACAAACTAGACAGAAAACATTCCATAAAGCAGCGATAATAGTGCGGTGAGAACCAAGACGAGGGAGGGTATGAACAAGCTTGGCGGCTGGATTGTGAAGCCAAACGCGCCACCTGTTTAAGGATTCGCGGCTGCATGAGCAGGACTCGGCTTAGATAGAACTGTAAAGCAGCATAGACTATGCAAAATGAGGCAGTAACAGGTTGCGGTTTTATGCCGACATCGGTGACCCTTTACAATGCATCGTGTTCAAGGTGGTGCTTACGCGCAACCGTAGGTGTTGACAAGACATTCGGGCTCAGACAATCTATGGGCCGAATAGTCTGCCGATCGTCATCGGCCAGCTGTACACCTTTTGGCCAACATCTCGCTGTGTTCCGTTTGAGCCAGAATCTGCCGTTTCAGACATTCTTATATTTGTACCGAGTCATTTTTAGCCTTGTCTATTCCTATCGGTCGCTCCACCAAATTCACCACGAAATACCAACAGACCTCAGCAAACTCGGCAGGCGCTCCGATCTTCATTTCAATTCCATCCACTATTGACAGCGGCGAACGCCCCAGCAGAGTAAAAGATACCGACGGCCATCTTTTGCGCGAGGCCACTATCGAGCCAGCGGCAAGACCAATCCTCACGCACCAACTCACTAGAAGAAAACCAATCTCCAAGCGACACCATGTCGACCACCGATGCTGAAACCATCTCCTACCCCTCCATTGCCATAGTCCTAGCCCTAGGCTACATCCTCTACCGCTACTTCACCTCATCTGCCTCACAGACCACGTCCTCGACCTCATCTACGTCACGCAATAATGGACTGCGCTTCACACCAGCGCAGGTAGACCAGGTGTCGAGCATGTTCCCGCAGCTGTCGCGGCGCGATATAATGTGGGACTTGCAGCGGAACCGGGGCAGCGTACAGGCGACCACTGAGCGGGTATTACAGGGAAGGGGATTAGATCCGGTGAGTGTTTGCCTATTTGTACCTCAAGGACAAGTCTCATATTTGGACTCCGAGTAAACTGGACTAGCTGGGTATAGACGTAGTGCCTACCTTGTCCTTGTCTATGTCTTAGAAATCCTGCTAATACGGACCTCCCCAGGCTCCACCCTCCTTTCAACCAGTCATTCCAGCACCAGCAACCGCTCAATCCTCGACTTCAACCTCTTCAACCGTCTCCTCCCTCCTCTCCGCCGCTACCGCCAAAAAACAAGAACCAGACCTGATAACACGGTATAACCTCCAATCGCGCATCGCGGTATCAGACAAGGGGAAGCAGAAAGAAGAGCCAGTGCCGTCACAAGCGAACACAAGTGGGAGCGGATGGGCAGCGACGAAAGAGTCGCGGCAGGAAGCGCTGAAACGCAGGAGAGACGAAATGATCCTGGACGCGAGACGGAAGATGATGGAGAGAGATGCCGCGCGGGGAGCGACGGTGGACCAGTGAAGACGCAAAGCCGACGGACTCGGTGGGTAGACAGGATGTAAATGGACAGGACAAATGAATGGATGAATCAATCAATCACTCAATCAATGAATGCACATATCTTTCCACCCTTTGCCGTCGCTCAAGTCCTGCGCGCCACGCTTCCAGCAATCCCTCAGAGCCCTGCCGGAGACGCCATCCGACGCGCGCCGAATTCCTTCTCAGATCCTTGTCAATAGGCCAAAACACGCTCGAATCCACCCCGTGCGGTCCGTCGTGCAATTCGACCAAGGCTGTTCGTGACCGGAGAGCCCCACGCCGAACTGGCTGGGAACTCTAGGTGAGTACGTGCGCCGCGCGCCTGTTACGAAGGAGATCATGAGTGCTCTGATCCAAGATCAGGAGATGGCATGGCACGGCTGGGCAAGTAGCGTATTGGTAAAAGCGGTTGATGGTGATGCACGGGCGGACGTGATGACGCGGGTTTTATGTGGTTGGGGTTGATGCTGGATGGGAAAGCACTTTCCCCGACGGTCGCGCGGGGATGGCTTTGCCCGGTTCACATACAGCATTCACGGAGAGGACATGGATCAGAGTGCGGACGTGCACGAGTTCCTGTACGGACGGTGAATCTTGAGAGTGATGTGAGAATCTTGAACAGTAGTCGTGGAGAGAATGTTCGTTCTGCAAGGAGCGTGTGTCTGTCCGTTGAGATTGTGATGCTACCACCTGCGAAGTATGGAACAGAATTTGCTAAGTAGAGACTAAAATGCGAGGTTCAGCTCATGTCCTCGTCCTCATCGTCCCCTTCTTGCCTTGCTCTATTCTCGCGTTCCTCCGCGGCGGCTTCCCGCCTTGCTTGTTCTCGGCTTCCACCGATCATTCGCAGGCCACCCATCACGCCCATGATGAAGCCTCTGCTTTCACTCACTTCCATGGCGCCGACTCCATCGAGCCGAACACCTTCGCTACCATCTGTGATGGCGTTGTATCCGCGGCGCATCTTTGCTTGTCTCACTTCTCGAATGTCTCGCAGTAGATTCGAGATGGCGTCGGCGTTCAGGAGATCATCGGCTGCAGCGTCAAGTAGCAGCGTACTGAATTCATACCAGTGATAGGGTAGTGAGGTCGGAGGCGCTGCAGCGGTACAAGAGGATAAAAATGGTTCCGATGTGTAGATTAGCTTTCCTTCAGTATCGTAGAGCCGTGCAGGAGGCTCAGACAAGTTCCGGCTCTTGCTTATAGGTTGCCGAGCGGAGCTGTTGGATTCTAGTGAGGGTAGCTGAGGAGGCGGTGTGAATTCGTCCTGAAAGTGATTGGTTTCGAGCTCGAGGACTTCTCGGAGGTTGTCTGGATCGAGCCATGGTGGCGGGATGATGTTGATCCTCCTTTGGCGCTTCAGCAGTAGAGCAAGCCAAAGAGGAAGGGTTGTTCGGGCTGGAGGAATCAATGGATTCGTCGGTCCCTGCGCAACTCGATCATCAGCATCCGCACCTGAAAATAGACCCAACTGGAAAAGGTATGTGCTCCGCACCTACATGGGTGTCAACGTACTCCTAGCAAGTCGAGTCGTTCGAGTCGTTGGCGGGGCACGATGGTGACCATTTCCATTTCGCAGATGAAAGCCCCTTCGGAGGGAAGCAGCCCAGGTGGATGTGGGAACGCCATTGTGGGGTGGGCGGAATGGTGGGCGGAATGATAAATAGCAGAGAATGTGCACGATGTCAATACCTTCTGTTGATATAGTTCATTACCTTTGTCCTCACAGACAAGCTTGATGTGACTGTGGACAGCTTTGACAGACAATCGACTTCCCAAGCAGGTGCGTTGGTGGTGGAGCGGAAATCATTTGAACGCGTCTTGGTACGCGTCAAAGCCTACATAATCTAATATGCCAAGACTTTTTTTCCGTCAACGCCCGCCGTTGCTGATTCTGCTCTACTTTATGACTGCTACTTGATTCCGTCATTTGACAGTCAAGCCAATGACTGAGCACAAAATTCGCAAAGGCGGGTACTGGCGCCTCCCGAGGGGCCTGGATGAGGTTGCATTTGTTCCTGTGTCGCTACTTTTGCTATGGGCTCAGATCGAATGGCTGAGGCAGGTGCAGAGTATCGTTCCTGAGCCATACCTCGACGAGCACTTTCATATGCCACAGGCAGATGCGTTCTGGCAAGGACGATGGTCTCACTGGGACGACAAGATCACAACCCCTCCGGGTCTCTACATCTACTCGGTACTCATCAGCAAAATCCTCTGGTTCGACCCAAGTCAATCGGACATTCTGTCGCCGTACCAACTGCGATGGACCAACTCTATACTGCTGCTTTTGCTGATCGCAGCTTGTACAGCTTGGCACAAGATCGCTGGCAGGCGGGCCGAAATGTTTCTCCGAGCTTTGGCTATCTACACATTTCCGCTATGCTTTTTCTTTGGCGCATTGTACTACACCGATGTGTTCTCAGCCTTCACTGTCATGCTCACATACTGCTGTTGGGAAGCAGGATTGCAGCAAGATCGAGGACGGAGAAAGCTTGGATTCCAGCTGCTGCACTTTCTGTGCGGCTTAGTAGCCTTGACAGCGCGGCAGACCAATGTCTTCTGGGTAGCCGCGTTCCTAGGTGGACTACAATTCGTCCACACAATCAAGCAGCGAACACGTATACATGACCCTCCGGTGGCAGATGCATATTTTGAAGGTATGCCAAAAGTGCTTATCTGCTATTGCTGGTCTGTCTGACGTTTCACTAGACTTTCCGACAATGATTATCTCGCTGGTCATTTCCGCCCTCAACGCAATTCCAGATCTTCTTTTCGACCTTTGGCCGCATATTGGCCTCCTTGGCTCTTTCACATCTTTTGTGGTATGGAACGGCGGAGTCGTGCTGGGAGACAAGTCCAATCACCTGGCTGTCACGCACCTGTCGCAGATGCTATACCTGTGGCCCTGCCTCATGTTCTTTTCATGGCCAGCGCTGTTGCCTCAATTAGCAAATGCAATGTTGTTCAAACGGCGAATACCTCGGTACTGGCTTATCGGGCTTGTTCTGGGATGCATGCTCGCCATTGTGCATTTCAATACCGTCGTTCATCCATTCCTGCTGGCAGACAACCGACACTACACCTTCTATGTCTTCAAGATCCTGAGGACCTCCCCTTGGCTATGGTACGCGGCCACACCTATCTATGCCACGTGCGCGTGGCTGTCATTGCTAGCCCTTGGAAGCAAAGCAAGCTATAGCGGGGGTCCAGGCGTGAAAGGCAGCAAAGGTCGACGCCTTTCGACATCTTCGGGGAGAGGCGACCTCCTCAAGATGGAAGTGGACACGAACCGGATAAGCTTCCTCCTAGTTTGGCTACTTAGCACAGCACTGTCGCTCATTGCCGCGCCTCTTGTTGAGCCAAGGTACTTCATTATTCCGTGGCTGATATGGCGCATGCATTTGCCAGATGCGCAAGACATTCTACCAGCGGAGGAACCTGAAAAAGAAGGCAGTCTTGCGAAATGGTGGGGGGTAGTTGCCATGAGAAGTACTTGGGTAGAAATCTGCTGGTACATGCTCATTAACTTCGTCACATGTCGACTCTTCCTCTTCAACGGCTTTCAATGGCCACAAGAACCGGGACAAACGCAAAGGTTTATGTGGTGAGCATTATCGATTCCCAATATCGTAAACAAAAGTCATTGAGGCGAAATTTACCAAAGATCCCGACTGAAGCACGGTTGCGGGTGTTCTTCCCACTCTAGGGAATTGCGATTCCGATGAAACCAGGGATGCATACGTTCAAGAGTGTGTCGAAATTGACGTACTTGAACCGGGTCTGGTGGTCAGCTCGCGTCGTAATGTCAGTCTGAACCCGACGAGAAAGGCTTTGACCAAGGCTGAGCTTTTGCTCTGTCAGTAGATCACGCTTTTAGTACCTTAGGGCTTTGTCGACGACTTGGGAACAAACATTCCTTCTCACCATGCGCGGGTGGTCATCAAGTCGACCAAAAACAACCAATGACGTGATGGCTGAACATCTTATCTTGGCTTGGGTGTCATAGATCTGCTCGACTCTCCCCTGCATACTCCAGAGTATTTCTCGGTCCGTAGACCAACCCGCGAGAGACTTTAGCTTTGCCTTCACCCATCATCACATGCGACACCTACGAATGGACGAATCACAAACACAATCCCACCGAGTCAGCCGACTCGGTCGTCGAACTCGTCGTGTTCCTTGGAATGGTGCCCCGCTTCTCGCTATTATTGGTTGTAGTTCCTTTCTAGCTCCGCTTCACCCCATACCTTCTTCGGTTCTCGACGAATACGCTAGCATCGTTTCGCTCCCAGCGGCATCTATGATTCGATGACGGTACGGGCCATAGCGGAGATGATCACTATCACACTCCCAGTGAATAGGAATGCGCAGTCATTCCACCCTTGTTTCCCATGCTTAGGCAGTTCCAGTCCGCGAAACCTCGAACCACATGACGAGAGTGTCCGATTAGTGGCTGGATTTCCAGGGTCCCCTAGCCAATTATGTTGTGCGCTTGACGACATGGTGGGCAAGACTTCCTGATCTCGACCGTCTGGACACCATGAGGACATGTCGAAGCGGAAAGAGGGCTACGAAACCTCTAATCTAAGTGCCACACACAATTGTTGACTGTCAGGATCCCCATCCTGGCTTCTTTCATTACGAAGGATGGGCGGATGGGCGTCATGTTCGGAGTGACCATTCCCACCATACTAAGAATGAAAGCCTTACCTCCCAAGAACCGCGAAACGCATCCTACAAGATGTCGCGTTGGGACCTATAAGCCTTCATGCTGCATTTCATTTCGGAGTCGCTCTAAGAGCCTTTGAGTAATATTGCAAAGCGTGATGAATGCGCGCCCCTTGCATATCCCTTTCCCTAGGCTGTGCACCTCTATCCAGGATCACAACTCCAACTATCATAGCCCCATGAGCCTGTGTCGCGCAATGCAGCGGCAACCTGCAGATGCGAAGGCAACGAAAAGTCAACTCGCTGAGAAGGCGCTACAATGAGTCTAACCCCTCTGTGCAACGACTCAACACAGGTGGTAGGGTGCATTGGAGCTCAGCCGAGCCGAGGATTAGCTCTCCTTTGCCTCGTACGTCGAAGCGCCAATCCAGCCTCAGAGCCTCCAGCCTGTGGCACAAGTCAGCCAACAACGATCGAACGTCTCCTTCAGCACAGAAGGTTCAACAGGGAGGGCAATACCGCAGGAACTCCTTAGGTTTCGATCCAGCAAAGCAGTTGTCGAGGCCACCAGCAGGGCTTTGCTCAAAATGTTTTGAAATTACGCTTTGGCACTTCCAGACTGACCAAGTCAAGGTCCAACACCATCGCAATTTTGTTGACTTGGTGAATTCGGCCAGGACGTGTGTCTTGTGCCTGATCATCGCAAAGCAAGCACCCATACCACCCTCAACCGCCAATTACACATACGACGGGAGCAAGCAAGTCGTGCTTTCGGCTACCAACCGGAAATCAGAACTCGAAGTCGACTTGCCAGGATTAGCTCTCGACAATCTCGTGGCACATTTGCCCATCATCAGGAAGGACGACCAGAGAAGTCTTACTTTGCCAGCAACGGCCCAGCTTGTAGCTCTTCAGGACAGTCGAGCCGCCAGATCAGGAGATGTGATTCGAAGACGAACATATGGCGGCACGAACCTCTCTTGCGCTATCGACTGGTTGACAGAATGTGTGGAGAATCACAAAGAATGCCGGAAATCTACTGATCTTATCGGCAGTCTAATGTATGCTGTTCCGCCCAGACTGCTTGACCTGGGAACCAGTGACTCTTCTGTAATCCGGCTTCTGGAGACTGATCACAATTTCGCGGAGCCATACATCGCCCTAACGTACACTCGTGGTGAGGCACGGATCTATAGTACCAACAGAGCGAATGCAGCAGCTCGCGAAGACTTCATCAGCCCTGATAGATTCAACAAGACCTTCAAGCAGGCCATATCTATCACCCGGTCTTTGGGTTTTCGCTACCTCTGGATCGATGCATTCTGCATTGTTATGGACGATCCAGAAGATCGAAGAAAACATGTGCCACGAATGGGCATAATATTTCACAATGCCGCCCTTACCCTGTCAGCGGCCGTGTCGGCATCTGCAGACGAAGGTCTGGTTCGTTACAGATCGAAGGCCCTACCAGAAGCCAAGATACCCTACCGCACCAAAGACGGCACACCGCTAGGGCACTTTCATGCGACTAAATACATCCCTCGCAGCTTCTTTGAAGACGTCGTGCAAGGCGATCTGAATTCACGTGCTTGGTGCCTGCAAGCCAGAGCATTGTCTCGGCGTACCCTGCATTTCGGTTACGATCAGCTGTTCTGGGAATGCGATGCAGGCGTTTGGTCAGAGGAGTGCAGTCTTAGGTGCAGTCCTGCATCTTTGAGAGATCCGATGGTTGACTGGCGCATGAGCTTAGCAAAGTATAAGCGCATGCGGGAGCCCGGTGCTCAGGGAGATACTGACTCCCGCAAGACAATCCGGCCGACTGGCGTTCACTTTGCGATGCCCAAAATCTATCATTTGTGGTACAGTCTAGTAGCCCACTACACGTCTCGAACACTACCGAGGGAGAAAGACAAGAGTAGTGCTGTAGCAGGTCTTGCATATGTCTTCGCGTGCCTGATCTCGCAGCGACAGACGCAGACGGGTCCACACAAGCCGAAAGCCGATACATATCTCTGCGGTTTGTGGCAAAATGACTTGCCGTTTGGACTTCTATGGTCTTCTGGCTCTTTTCACAAATGGCGGAACAAGTTCGTGAAGTACCCTGCTACTCCTCGAGCGCCAAGCTGGAGTTGGCAAAGTGTTGAGGGTCCACTCCAATGGCCTGATGGCGTTGTGTTCAGTAGTGAGTCATTCACAAGCCGATCGTTCATGAAAGTCCTTCAGATCGGAACCCATTACGATCGAAGGACAGACCACGAATTCACCACGTTGAGAGTAAGAGGTAAGATTGCGCTGCTATCAAAGCTTTATGGGTTCAGAACGGAAGACGTCGGGTGGAAGAGAGATGCAAGAGAAGAAGATTTACAGAAACACGGCGGCCGTATTGAAGATGCTGACGGTCCCATCAACATGCCATGTGCCATGTTCGATTCTTCAGAAGTCGCCAGGGTCTGGAATATGCTTCATGGCTCTACCTTTGAACGACCCAGCACAGGATCTTCAAGTGCGGACCAGACGTCTTCTGGTAAGAGCCACGGGATATTTAGCCGAAGTCACCGCAGGACAAGTAACCTGCGACGGCCATCAACAGCTGTTCAGTCAAAGATAGCCCACGACCAACAAAAGGACTTTGTAGCACTGCTTGTGATGCCGGCTGGCTGCTCACAGGCTGACTGCCAAGAGCACAGTTTCGAAAGCTCAAGGCTGTCTGCAACCCTTCCATTACCAGCTGATGCTGCGTTCCGTTCGAAAAACAACTGCGGTCAAGGTTTGGGTTACGCTTTGGTACTTTACCCTAGCTCGATGGGCGAGGGCTTGTTCCGGAGAGTGGGCATTGCACAGGTTAGGATAGCAGATTTTGCTACCGTTGAAAGGAGGCGCGACCGAGAGATTGTGATCATCTAGCGGCGCTTTCGGCAATACTCCAGTCGTCGCCGTTACCTTGTATGTGTAATATAATTTTCTTACCTTCCAATGTGATGGTGCTCAAATCAAAGCTAAGATAGGTGGCTGTTGCCGAGGCATGGCCCGAGCTGGGAATGAACTGCCTTACCTTTTAAATCGACTTTCCTCCGGCAGAGCATTGCATTGACTGGAACGTCATTCAAGCTTGTGCGTCGCCGTACTAGTCTCTCATGCCGTTGCCTTCACGTTCAAAAATCTAGAACGCTCGGCCCCTCACAAAGTTCTCATGGCTCAATGTACGCGCTTCGACGCATCTAGTCCAAGGCATTCGTATCGCGCGTCTAGAAGAGTGCGCCACTTCAAAAAGTGTATCTCAGAGACACGAGACTACGATCGAGGAAACGTGCAGCCGCAACGTTGTTTCGGTCCTAAGCGAATGTGCAAGCTTACGGGGCGAATTCGCCTAAAGGTTCAGGCGCGGAGGCTTGAGGATCTCACTCTGACTGGCGCACCGGCTGGGCGCACCATCAAACGAGTCACTACCAGAGAAGATAAGGTTTAATGCAACGTTGTCCTTCCCGCCTCAGTGGGAAGACAGGGGAGTTTCTGCGCTCCGGTACAAGAAAACGCCAGACCTTATGCCGTATTCAGTCTGGTGGCATGCACACATCAGATCCTTGACTTAGTGGTGCTGGCCAATGTCATCGTTTATTCATCAAACGTTGACCGAATGCCAACTAGCTTAGTCATCGACTAGCTGCTTGCACGAGTCTACCTTAATCCTCATCAGATAGAGATCGTCAGGTGTACATCAGAAACGATGGCCTCCACCACGTTTTTCGAGCTATCCAGGGGTCCCTAGTCGGATCATGCAGTGAACAAGTCCGATAGAGATTGCCTCGGTTTGCAGGTGATGTGAGCAATTCCACGACAATGAGCGGTATGTCCTTAGGGCGGCCCCAAGATGCGTCAACGGTCCTGCTTGCCTGATGTCTCCGAAATTTATGTCGCATGAAGTGCAAATAGCGTCCTCCTTTAGTCAGGCATGGCTTATGTAAACGGCGCAAAATTATTGAAATGCCCTTTATGACCGAAAAACTAATTAGGAAAACCATGAACAACGTTCTGGGCCTGCTTAAGGCGCTTAATTGTTTGAATTCGAGAGCCATGTCGCGAGCTCACAAGCTATATGGTCCATGGATCGCCCCAACCATGGATTACAGGATACTTGAATCATGACACAGAGCCGTACCGCACAGCTATGGAGCCATCTGCCTCAAATCCAGCACGCAAGGCCAAGCCAGGCCGTGCCGATTCTGATATCACGGCCCCCTCGTACCTGTTCATCAACAAAAACGGGAACAATCTCAGCCGTACCTCAGCTGAAATCTACGCAGTTGGTTCTCATGTGTCGAAAGGTTCTCGAAAGTGCAGGAGAACTAGGTCGTCTTTGGAGTTAGATTCATCGACTGGCAAGATTCTCGCAGGTGCAAGTCATGATGATGCCAATAGCTCACAAACGCCTATTCCGAAGCCAGGCAAGCCGTTTACGATGAGATGGCGCGTGGACCGTGGAAGAGTGAATAGCGCAGAAGGTGCCAGAGATCCTGGGGTCGAGAACCCGCGAGTTAAAGCTGTCAAAAGTGCAACAACCTCCCCAGAGCTCATCTCTCCGACAGCTACTCCGATGTCTTCGAAACCTGCATCGCCAGAGGCCCATGGGAGAGCAGCAAAGTCTCTACTCCAGACATATTTCAACACTATCAGACCCTTTGCGGTCTCTATTAGCAAAGCGTGGCTGTGGATAGGCGATTCATCCACGGTGACTGCCTCGCCAGCTCTCACCTATGCTGTATGCGCCTACGCATCTGCGTTCAACGCTAGCTTAGATGGTGGCTTGCACGCTTTGGTCCTGCCGACAGACACCGCTGACAGCCAGAGACCATTATGGCCAATCCCAGACTGGTTCCAATTTCAAGCTCAAGCAATTTCACTGCTACGCCGGCACCTCGATAATACGATCGATTCAGCGCGACCCATTCAGAAAGCGGAGCTACATGCGATGCTTTTCCTCATGAGGTTGCAGGTCCTACTGGGCGACCGAGAGGCTGCTTTGCTCCACCTCAATGCTGTCCACAAAGCCACTGAAAATGCCGCCATCTTGCCGGATCTCCATCTTGACATTGCCATGTGGAAGGTCAATCTGGCGATGGCATACACGAATCAATCCATCATTAGAATGCGGACGTACACGCGTATGGAAGATCCAGCGAAGCAAGAGCCACTCCTGGACATTGAGTGGTCGAAGGTTCACGATCCGATCGAGCGGAGGAGACTGCGCGCTCACCTTCTGGATCGAACCATTTTGTGGCGTCCTGAATCGCCTGCTGTACTGAGCTCCTCCACGAGCCTTGTCTCGGATTACATCGGCATTGACTCTGGCTTCGAAACTCTCAATCAACAAGCGCAAGACGCCCTCAAGATCTGCTTGCAAATGAGTCGTTACCTCCTCGCGTACCTCCGCTACCTGAACGCAGGGACAGCACAAGAGCACATCCGAGCCCTGGCCGCGTCCATTCGGACGAATCTTCTTGTCCTTTTTGAAAGAGACCAGTCTTTATCCTTGTGGCGGCGAGTGCCTCGATTGCTGTTTTATGTCAGCTTTACGGGAGCGTTCGCAAGCCGAGAGTCCAAGGAGGAAAGAGGGTGGTTCGTCCAAGAGATTCGAGAACACTTGTCCTTTGACAGATCGAACTCGTTCGAGGATATGAAGAAAATCTTGAGTATGTTTCTGGATCCCGGTAGCGTACATGAGATGCTGCTTACGGAGCTTTGGGACGAGATTTTGGATCATCCGACGTGAGAGGACGACTTGAAAGCAATTACAACCGCAACACTCGTCAAGAAGCGAAAGGCACAAGATTCTGAATGTATGCACATGTTTGCAGGGTGAGATTTGTTATTTGCTCCATTTGACGGATACGATCATGCTGACAGTTTGGATTGAACTATGCCGCTTTCACTTCTCTAGCCATGACGCCCATGCCCTCCGCTCCCTTGAATGTGGCATCCCTCACCGGCCAGGCTCCCAAATCGAGGGCCAAATCCATCAACGTCCCCTCCCCCCCAAATACCTCCTGCCCAAACGCCTTCATCATATCCGTCCCATTCAGCAACGTCCCACTAGTCCACAGCTTCCCGTCCTCGCTTCGCTCCCACCGTCGCTCAGTCCACTTGACGCCTGGCGCGTCCTTGCGTAATTGCTTGATTAACATCCGTGGCGCCGTCGCACGCTGGCCCTCGAGACACCCCGCCATTAGAGGAGCCATCATACCGCCGCAGATGGTGAGGAAGTGAGTGCACGACTCGAATGTCTTGCGGATGAAGGAAAGCTCAGCTTCGTTCGGCTGGTAGTGGAAATTGTGCGCCCCCATCAGGGCCACGTCCAATTTCGGGCAATTCTCGAAAGTGTCCTGGTGCACGCTGCATGTCAACGTCGAGGAAAAAAACAAGATATTTCCGCCCCCAGCCTAGCACCGCCGTGAAGAAACATATCATGGGACCTCGGCAGTACGTACTGTAACCTCGATTCCCGCCCCGCAAGTCAATTTCGCCGTCCCGGGCTTCTCACTCACCCAATGGAACACCATGTCAACGCACTGCGCCTTCATGTCTGGCGGGACGAGGGTGTCGGGCATTTGGCCTGTGAAGCTGGGTCCGAGGCCGTGGAGCAGGTCGATGGGAGCGATATCGAGGATCTCGGTTGTGCCGCCCAAGAGGATGATGCCGATATGGAGAGGGCGGGTTTTGGCGATTTCGCGAAGGGAGGGAGATGTGCTGCCCATCTTGTGGATGTTGTTAATGATTGAAAGGTGGGATCTGTGGTGTGGCGTGGAGATAAAACGATCTGGACTGGCGAAGTGTGTGAAGTGGTTACTGTTGAATGCCTGGATGACAGTTGATGAGGAATGGTACAAGTGGCGACTTCTCTGCCTTCTATATACTACCAAACGTGCTCTTCAGGATCAGTCGGTCAGCAGTCTTGATGTCTGCGGAGCACAACGCCTCGTTCTCGCCAGCATGCTGCCGGTCTTGGCACATTGCCCAATTTGGTTATTTGCTCGGGGGTAAGTGGAGCTCATGTGGCCTCGAGCCGAGATGTATCCACCTAAACGAGCGAGGAGTGCAAGGCATCAGTTTTTCCGAAACTGTGGCCCGTCAGAAACATGCTCAAGTCGAAACCGTAATATCGTCTCTTATCACTAGGAAGCTACAAAAATAGGCATCACTGAGAGAACGGCGGGAAACAAGTAGAAGATCAGCGTACTGCATCTCGCTGTGCTGATTCCCTCACACCGTTGAAGCACTCTTTTGTGTGCGATTCCACATTGATGTCTCCAGTAGCCGGACCGAGATATCTACTCAATGCGCTCACCTCTCGGGGCTCTTAGATAGGATCGCTGTCTTCAAGTTTCATAGGTCAGTCCCCTTGTAGGTCCTATGCCGGGATGTATTTACCCCAGTAAGTTTGATCTCAGCATGTTTGCACCTCAGCAATGTATGGGTTTGACTTGAACACGCAAGAAGACATCATATGGCCTAGTCAGTTTATTGGGTCTAGATTGGGGCCGTCGTGGAACAGTGGCCGCAAGAATGCCAGCCTGAAATTCTTGTTGTCTTAAGGAATTTCTAGTCTCTCAATCTCGATAGTGACACTTCTGACACTTGTACGGGTGCATGGAATATCGCACCATGAGTCTCGTATGCTCCGTCATTATTGCACTACCGTGAGAATCCGATGAACATAATCCATGCTTCTCGCGGCTCGCGCTAACGCTACCCGGCCAATGTAGATCTAGCTGGGTGGCACACGTACGGGATGGAGTCCAACAAAGCGTGCTTCCCTGTATCCGGCAGTCGACGCAGGTTATACTTGTCGGCCAAGCGGTACGGAAGGTTGGCATTTAGGGCTTCTTGGCGACACGAAAGTACAGAGGTGGACAAGTAGCATCTCGGCGGCTCTGGGATCATCACCAGTCACGTTGATGATTCCAGATTCGATTTTCTGTGATTCATCAGCACGCTGTATGATTTGATATCTTTGTCAACGCCCTATGTATTAAGACAAGATGGCGCGATTGGCCTCGTACGAAGATTGCCAAACAGCTCGGGATAACCACAGCATTGACATCGGATGACCCACTGATCTTTTCATGCACTGTCTCAGCAAGTGACGGTCGAGTCGCCTCATGAGCGCAGACCCTGTGTCAGATCTCACCATTTCTGTGCCCCGACACGTGCTTCTCCTGGTTTCTCCACCGCAGGTTCTTCAACTGAAAATGGCATGTTCCAGAAGTGTAGGTCGCGGATGGAGCTGAGCGATGATTGACTATGATTCAATGTGTCTCGTCCATAGTAAAACGGGACTCAACCTGAAGCAGGCAAGGGGCGCAGGTTCACGCCAGACGATACTCGAGGTCAGTAACGGTTGCTGGCATGTGCAATTAGTTTTGTAAAACGTATTCATAAAGGCACCAGGACTGAAGACACGGCCAAACACTTCACCTTGCGGGGTTGCTTGTCGGTCTTCGTCTGTCGCAAGGTCGGTAGGGCCTGCTTGCCCGATCATCATCCGCTCGGGAAAAACAAAAATTGACAAGGCCTTGCATTGCACATCTCATCTGTCAACATAAAATACAGTGTTTCCGAACTGCTCTATGAGTACACATATGCTTTTGCCGATCTATTGTTGCACCAATAAACACGCTCTTACTTTGCGCCATACTTTGCCTTGCCTATTGAAAATGGGACATATCTGTACTTGATCATGTGCTGAATCTGTCGTCGCACTGCAGCGCTGGTCAGTGATCACATTTTCGGGTGCACAGGTCGGTACTTACTCGTCAGTGCAAACAAGATCATCCAATACATGACCAAGACTGGCCAGAAGACTGGTAAGTCAAACACGGAGAACCAGCTGCACACGAAGCTGATTACGACAGCTCTTGTGGCAGAATGCCAAAACTTAAATTCTGGCAACCGTCTAATGAACGGTCTGAATTCCTGGTCTTGCTTCGTCGGTAGACTGCTCTCGCCATCCTCCAACCCCTCATCCTGCGTCAGGCTCGGGTCAAATTTCGGCTGGAGGAAGGCGAGGAAGAGATTGAGAAGGTAGATGCCTAGGCAGTATGCAACAATATACCAGCCTTGTGCGAGCACTATCCGAAGGAAGAAAAGGATAAGCAGGACGACGGTGCCTATCCATCTGTAGGTAGCGTAGGGCGTGCATTTGTCGAGGTATGCTTGGTATACCTGTCACGAAGGTCAGCCGTTTTTGCCTCGCTCTTGAGTCTGCTTTTCAATACCCTTAATAGTTTATTCGACTGTACCGAAATGGCATCAAAAGGCGTAGATTCTGGCACTGGATCGTCCATGGCTAGTGGTAAATTTGTTACTATTGAAGGTTTGCGCATTCAAAGCGAAGATTCAAGGGATGAAGAGATGCGACAGGCTTCGACTGGAATATTGCTCAAAAGCGCTAAACGAGTTATGAGGAGCAGAGGCGCAGTCTCGTGAACGTTGAGAACTGTTCTGGTGGGTGGATGGGTCGTGGGCTGAAGTTTTTGGTGAAGCCACCTTTCGCAGTCTCTTTCGCCGCACTCGACTCGGCGCGATTGGGGCTGGAGCAGGCACGCTAACAACGACCTGCAGAAGCCAAGGGGGTCCAGGCCATAAGGCATAAACAACGTGGAAATGTTATGCCTGAGGCCGTAATCGCAATGGACCTTGCTTCTCCGGAAAGCCGAGGTTGAACGCGGAGCAAGTTCGTGGGAGTGCTTGCTGCTGCTGCGTTTTAGAATGTAAATACTGGACCCCTAAGCCTGAACCACCTTTCTTTTAACGGTGCTGGCAGCTTTACAGACAATATGAATTCATTTCGACTCGCAGCGCGGCCGCTGAGCCGGTCATATAGAGCTTTCGCCCAACCGTCGCTCCCCCGGATCGTGCGCAGTCTTTCCTCAGAATCAAAGGCATACGAGAACATATTAGTTGAGGATAGCCAGAAACCGGGCGTTGCTCTGAGTAGGAAGATTAGACCTCTCTTGAAGTCGCCAGGCTGATCCCTCCAGTCAGATTGAACCGGCCCAAAGCACTAAACGCCCTGTCGAGCGCGCTGTTCGTGGAGCTAAATGATGCTCTCAAAAAGTGCGAGGAAGACCCAGAAGTTGGCGCCATCGTGCTCACAGGCAGTGACAAGGCGTTCGCTGGTACAGAGCTATCATCCTCTGCTCCCATGAGGTCTAATGCTAATGCTTTCCAGCTGGTGCCGACATCAAAGAGATGGCTCCCTTGACCTTTGCCGACGCCTACTCGAACAACTTTATAGCACCTTGGTCCTTCATGTCCTCACTTAGGACGCCAGTCATTGCCGCTGTCTCAGGCCATGCCCTGGGAGGTGGCTGCGAGCTTGCCATGATGTGCGACATCCTCTACGCAACCAAGACGGCGAACTTTGGCCAACCGGAGATCAAGCTTGGAACCATCCCCGGTGCAGGGGGCTCGCAACGGCTCACGAGAGCCATTGGCAAGAGCAAAGCCATGGAGCTGATTCTCACAGGCAACAACTACAGCGGTGAACAGGCGGAGAAGGATGGCCTAGTCGCCAAAGCTGTCGACGGCGGCAACAAAGAGGTCCTCGATCTAGCCTTGACCACTGCAGCGAAGATTGCCAGCTATTCAAGGGTTGCTGTTACTGCTGCGAAGGAGGTGGTCAACAAGAGTCAAGATCTGGGTATTAGGGAGGGCGTCGAATACGAAAGACGCATTTTCCATGCTCTGTTTGGCAGTCAAGACCAAAAAATTGGAATGAAGGCTTTTGCTGAAAAGCAGAAGCCGCAATGGTCGCACTCATAAGGCAGTCTGAATAAGATCATGGCAGCTGCACTATCCGACTTCCTCCTGAGAGAACAATCAGCTTTGGAGAAAGCTACCAAGGCTTGAAAACATTCGTCTGCCAACACTTTCGCCTGTAGACCCGCCGTAACTCCTTTCGTCAGTAGATGAACGTGAGACGGGACTCGAGAGCAAGATGGCAAAAAGGCTGTTTTCTTAAAGAAACACCGTAGCGTGGCCATAGAGACCAAATGAGGCCGATACATAGCACTCGATGTCCCTCGTAAGCAGAAAATCCAACGCCCCTGCCCTGCGTCCATCTCAACGATAGACAAGCCCCAATGACGCCCGCCAGCTGCGCCGACCACGACGAGCGTCACGTAGCGAGCAGGGCACGCACTCGGGCTATTCACTCGTGACACCGCCAGGACGCACCACGTCTCCTTACCCGAACAATTAAGCGCATATCTTACGGCCCTTTGAAGCACCCAAGGCACTCTACGCCGTTTCTCTTCCATATCTTCTTTCTCCCTTCGCATCTGCTCAGTGGCTTCCGTGTATCGTACGTCTCGCTCTGCTTTGTCGCGTGCTAGATCACGGTTTTTCGACGTTTAGCTCCGTAAGCAGCTATAACAACGTACACTGTAAAGTGCTGGGAGGGTCAGAAGATCGGAAAAGGGTAAAACGGGGTATATAATTGCTCGTATTTTCCCTGCAAAGGAGCCCGATCGATTTTGGCGCTCTGCTTCCATTTCAGCACTACCTTGAGGTCGAATTTTCAGCTCCAGCTTCTCATCCCACAGAGAGTGCTCCTAGAGGCGGAATACTCACACTACGTATAATCAGGAACAGAGTTTGATCCGTCTTCTTCGTTTCAGATCCGTGAAATTTAGCAAATGTATTGCAGCGCTGAAAATGTTTGAGCCATGATGAGTTTGCTTTATTCCACCGCATTGACACCAAAACTCGCCACATCCTGCCCGTGGATCCCAAAGAATTGGAACCAATCCTCGACGTTCAGGGTCGTCGGCACAATCGGTGCGCCACTCGTACTCGAGCTACTCCACCGATCATTCTGGTCATGGTCCATGTCCATACCCGCACCTACCATGCCGGACAAGCCCGGCGGCCAGACACCTCCATTTTGGTCTGGACCAAGCTGGATACCCTGGTTGTGTAACGGCGGCGACTGGTGCTGTCCGTTCACGTTGCATGGCATCTGGGTCTGTAAGCGTGGGTCCACAGCATGGTTCAGTATTGGACTGGAGAAGTTGATGGCACTAGGATCGATGCTCCCGTCCGGGAAAAGCTGATCAGGTTGAAAATTCTCCCAAAGCTGCTGAGAGATGGGCGGCGAATTTCGAGTAACGAGGAAGAGATCTGGCGGCGTAGCTGGAATTGAAAAGCCGTTGAACGGCGAATTTGCTCTTGTGCCCATTCTTGAGTGCACTCTTGACGGTCCTCGAGATTTTGTTGTCGGTAGAAACTGGTCATGTGGATTGTTTGGAATCGGTGGGGAGCCAAGCATATCCCTGTTGTTGTTCGCTTGTTGCTGGCTGAGCTCTCGGGACGGGGTAAGCGCAGGTGTTTGAGGCCGTGATCTTTCGTACGATACTTGCGGAGCTGGAGGACCCACAGAAAAGCCGAGGTCAATGTCGTCGAATTTGCGTTTATTCGACACAGGCGCTGGAGGGGGAGGCGGTGGTTGTGGTGGCGCTGCTGGCGCAAGGTTGATGTTGTTGTTGGCATTCGCTGCGTTATTGGCATTGTCACGATTTTTCTGGGTTCGCGGTGCCTTTCTGCCCGTCGCTTTCTGCAGCCGTTCCTCGAGCAATTTGTTGCCCAGAATAGACTCGAAGAGAGTATGTACCATCTTGGCCACAAGCCATACTTTGCTGACTTCCTTCAATGCATTCATGCAGACATTGATCCTTTCTTGACTTGCCGACACAACTGAAGCGACCGAAGATCGCATCTGGTAGACGTGCATAATAAGAGCAGAGAACAAGCTATACACGATGAAAGCCGGAGTATACCTGATCTGGTTATGCTGAAGCAAATTCTCGACGATGGACGTGATCATGCCCGCCGCCTGGAAAGCGATCGTTCTCGAAGGATATGCCATGTCAATGTGGTCGTGGTTCTGCCCTGAGGTAGCAGGCGGCATGTGTGCTCGGTGAAGGAGACACAGGGTAGTGCTACATGAATTAGTCTGATGTTGGACGTTCTGTGAACGTTACTCACTAGTAATTTGAATGGAGCAATGCGGACCAAAAGTGGTGTCTTGACCGTTCCCAGTAGACCTCCCTTGGGCAGTTTTGAAGCCAGTCAGCCAGTGCCATGTCGCTGTGTGTTAAATCGATGGCATTGGTCCTTCGAGCCTTTGAGGCCACAGAATATTGTTGTGACAGGACAAGGCCCATGATTTCGCAAAGCTTGACATATTGGAGGAAGAATTGAACGTGAATAGGATCGGGAGCGAATTCACTAGGTGTGTCGCTCTCATCCTCGATGAAATCCTCCTCGCATATCATCTCCACATCGGTATCGTCAGTATTGATAGAGACTGGTCTACCAAGTGCAACCGCAACAGACCGGTCCCGAGTGAACAATGTCCACCAGACTCGCTTCCACAGTCTTTTGTCCGTGCGACTGAGTTGAGACGCCTCGACACTGATCACAGTCAGTCAATACGAATGAGGGGCGAGGACAATGCGAAGCCCACCTGCGATGCATGCCCGAGCCCTGAGCAACCACGATGGCGACCCTAGTCCAATAGAATACGTTCTTAGTGACGTCTGCAGGCACACAAATGTTAGAATAGTCATCAGCTCGAGGTAGGAATAATGCGCACCTTCGGGACCTTCCCAGTACCAACCCATCAAAATCAGAGCCTGAACAATCGTGATTCTGTCGTCTTCGTAGTTTGCGTCGTACAGAGCTTTAGCCCTTTTATAGAAAGTCATAGCAGCCGGAGTCGTCGACCCAGTGGCGTCCATTAACTGAGGATTTGTGCAGACGCGGGAGCCAGCGAGCAAAACTGCCTGAAGCAGAAGTAGCGAGGGCGGATTCTTCGGATCCCTGTACCTTTTCATAAAGCGGCTTCTGCTTATAATGGGTACAACGGGTGCTACCCACTTGAAATAGGAATCGACGAGTTCATCACACAGTGCCCTGGGTGGCAGCAGGAAGGCACCCCGTTGCTGTAGAATGTCAATCTCAATCTGATCCGGCTCAGTAAGGCGAGCTCTGGCGCCTCTGATGTTCTCTGGCAGTGGATAATGTACTACGTCGGTCGTGCCGTGCCGATCGTGGACAAGAAGTGATAAGTTCGAAGATTCTCCCAGGTAAGCAACACGGCCAGCCTCTTTGATTGGCGCTCTTGCAAACTTTGGCTTCATGAATTGAGCCATAGTATTGTGGCTGGAGTTCTGGTGAGTAGCGGTCGCCTCGACCTGCTGGGCTGTTGGCAATCCATTTGCGGAATTGGTTGGGATGCTAGACTTTGAGTTTTGGCGAACGAATGCAGCATCCGTGGGTGTAGAGCCAGTTTGGTGGGTTTCGCTTGTCTCGCTGAGAAAGGTGAGAATCCGAATTGGGACATAATTGAGATGTAGAAAGCCTACCTGGCGTCATCTTTGTTCTTTGCGGCATTCGTCCTCTTCCGCTTGGGTACTGGAATCCTGCATTCTATCTGGAAGGCAACACAATTTGTGCATGGCACACTGGATTGCGTTAGCACTCATAGGGGTCGTTCCACATCGTCGGCTTACCCTAGTGATGCCGCATCACATCGGACCTTTAATCGTCAATATTAGCAGTTGGTGATGAGTGATCGGTGCTGTTGTATCTCACCTTCCGTGAGTGGCACGTTTCTGAGCATCAACATGTTAGCGAGACGCTCTGCACGAATAGTAACAATGACTGTCTTAAGCAGCAGTATTCAGCTTGATACGTCGCTTTGGGGAAACCGCTGTCGATGCTGTATACTTCCTTTGCTGCCGACCTTCGACACGCGCGCAGCGGAATAATCATCCACAATCACCAACCGAGGATCTCGGCAGTTCTGGAAACAAATAGATAAGATTCACACAGAATTGATGCCGCATTATTTGACAAGCGAGAACAATTGTCTTCTGAGGTCATGCTTCCCTCTGCCCCTTGTCTCGAAAGCATAATCGCGAAATCGAAGAGAAGGCGGTCGCGTTCAGCAAGTATTCGAGGGTACGAGGAGGAATAAGGAATCGATGTGCTTACCACATGCTCGCGATGCGCGTTGTCTGCTCGTCTGTCAGCCGGCGCATCCAGAATGAAAGAGAGAGATGTACATACCGTCGAAAGCTTGGATTGCCGGGCTGATTCGAACCTGATGCTGAAGGCGACTGCTGGTTGTTCGGGTCTTGTCCAGGCTGCGCTTCGATCGGGACTTCTGCCTGCGGACTGGTCGAATCCATATTTACTGCACCGGGACCATCGAGTGCTGCGAAGCCGACATCTGTTGAGACTACGCGAATGCGCAAGGGGATGTTGCTGTCGAGGTACGGCGTGCGGCGTACGATGGATGGGTGATGCACAAACTGGGGACAATATCCAGTAGCCTGTGAGTACTGGCCTGCATGGCATTATTTGTCGGAGAACCTGGCCCAGACTTGATGCGGATCACAAGCAGTTGCAGCCCCGTGCCAAAACTCTGGGCTTAGGGACACCCCTGTAGCTTCAGGTGCACCGAAGCACTCGCATGGGACGTACTCGACTTCTTACCGTGCCGTACAGTACATGCCACTCTTTATGCCAATATCATGTGACAATAATAGTTGATCATGAGGTCATGCGCCGTTCGGCTTGCATGGTTTCGCACGTCCCACCACCGCAGAAGCAACTGCACTGCGTATGGATTGGAGAGTCAATTGATGGCTGGACTATCATGGAAGATGTCCGAGACGAAAACTAATTTGCCAAATGCAGATGGATCTATCTGTGCGATCATTTAGACTCTAACTACCCCAGACTTAGTGGCCCTGCATGAGTCCTGGACAGGTATTGTCCACCTCGGCATCTGAGCATGCACCTGAGCATGCATTTGTGCCACGAACACGACAGGCCCCTGAACACCTCGACGCCTCACGCTCTCGCTACAAAGTACCCTGAATGCATTAGTCTAACTTCTCTTGCTCTTCCCGATCCGATGGAGACGATGATGCCGTACTCCATTCTTCTGTCTCCTTGGCGCTCCCAGCGGAAACAGCTTTCTTGGGCTTGACGAAGAAGTCTTCCGTCTTTAGCCCTCGAACTTCCTTTGCGCGTACTTCCTTCATGCGCCTGCCACTATCCCTTTGCTGCCTGATCATCTCCCGTACGGGCACCATCGCAGCGTCTCTGCAGGCTTCCTTGATGTCACTTCCAGACATTCCATCCATGACGCGAGCTATGTATGGCATGTCTAGATTAATTGAGTCAAGCTTTGTGTCTTTCAACATGAGCTTCAGGATCTTCAGCCTTTGTGCTGCGTTAGGCAAATATACCGGGAATTTCTTGGGCATGCGCCTCAGTATCGCATCATCGATATCGTGGATCCTGTTTGTTGCTCCCAAGACCAAGATGCGCTGTGCTCTTCCTGAAGTGTCTGCCGATTTCAGCCCATCCCACCACGTCATGAATTCTGCCTTGACCATGCCACTTGCTTCGTGCTCGCCGGTGTGCCTCGTCCCCAAGACCGCATCGATTTCGTCAATGAAGATGATGGTCGGCTGTAGTTTCCTTGCGAGCGAGAACACTGCGTTCACCAGTTTGTTCGAGTCGCCGAACCACTTCTCGGTCAATGTCGAGATATGCAAATTGAGGAAGCAAGCGCCTGACTCGTGCGCCAATGCTTTGCATATCATCGTCTTCCCACAGCCAGGTGGACCATAAAGCAACACGCCGGACGGCGCGGCTAACAACGAAGACGAATGCATGTAAAGGTCAGGCATCGTCAAAGGATATATCACCGACTCCTTCAGCTCCTCTATGATGTTGCCCAAGCCGCCAATGTCTTCGAAAGACACCGGGATATCTTCCGGGAAGACCAGATCTTGAAGAATGACCTGTTCATACTGGTTGAGCTGCAGTTTCTCTCGTCGTGGGCGCACATCGACATCTAGTTCCTGGTCATCGTACGCCGGTGGCGCATCGAGCCTCTTGAGTATGGCGGCTGATTCAATGCGAGCACGTTCCTGCTTTTCGTGGTCAGGGTCCAGGTTGATGTGTTTCAACAAGTATCGCACGAGGAGGTAGCCTGCGAGTGTCTGATGTGCTCAGCATTTGCATTCATGGAACCCGGTCACAAGAGCACTTACTGCCCCTCCTCCAATGAGCAATTCTCGCACCCATCTCGGTATGGTGCCTCTGTCGGGCGCCATGATGGCCATGTAAATCTATAATTCATGCAAATATCGTCGAGGGAACGGTCAATGCGCTCACTTTGGAGCACTCTGCGCCCGACGGGCACCAGACAATGTACAGATCATCACAAGGCTCGACTGAGGACGAGGCTAGCCGGTTCTCTTTTGGGATTAGCTTGATCCTGGTTCCCCATTGGGACAACGTAAACATCAGTTAAACACGAGGGTCAGAATAACCAAACACAACCTTCCCCTCCACATCCACATCCTCATCCACTCTCATAACACGAGCTGTCGCAACATCGACATAATGCCAGCAATCTCGGATCTGCTCAGCTCTGACAGGGAGAGCAACGACAACTTCCTCGATGAGAACTCTTTGATATCGTCAGTGTCCGATGCGACGAGCGTCGTGCAGTCAAAGACAGCTGCCGTCAAGAAGCCTAGAAAGCGCAAGTGTGTAACGATGCCCAAGAAGCCGCGCGCGAAGAGTGTAATCAAGTCCGAGGACGAGCCTCAGCCACGGACAGCTGGCGGGAAACGGAAAGCAATGGACAACGGAGAGGCTAGTGGGGACGACCTCGTCGAAGCGCAACCCGCAAAACCTCGAGGCACAACTACCAAGAACACAAAGGCAGAGAAAGGCACACGTGCGACTAGCGCTGCAAAGCCCACAAAGATCAAAGCAGCTAAGAAGGAAAAGGTACAAGAAGAGGCTAGAGACGAGGAAGCAATTCCTAGTCCGGTTGCTATTCGCTCCAACTTTGCTTCGACAAAGACCACCAAACCTGTACCAAAGCCCTTTACGACAGTCAAACGCAAGCCATCAGCATCAAGAGCAACCAAAACTGTTTCAAGGGCTGTTGAAGTCGTCTCAGACGTCGAGCTTGAAGAAGACGAACAAGACGAGGACGCTATCGAACAGCAACGTCCTAGAAAGAGAGCGCGAACAGAAAGTCGACCTAGGCAGGAGCCTAATTATCGTCGCAGAGCTGGAAGCGCATCTGATACAGAAAGAGGCGACCCTATGCTGCGCAGGAAGCTCGGAGACATCACAAGAAAGTACGAAAATGTGGACATCAAGTATAGACACCTCAAAGAGGTCGCTGTGTCCGAAGCCAACGCCAATGTGGAAAAGCTCCGCAAACAATGCGAGGCCATCACAGAAGCCTCGAACAAACTCGTGACGTCGTTGAGGAAGGAGCTGGCCATGCAAGCACCCGTAGTGCAAGAAGCGCGCAAGTTCAAAAAGGATGCTCAAACCAACGATGCAGAAGTCGTCAAGCTACGCGCAGCGAACAAAGATCTCTCGAGCACTCTGTCCGCAGCGCAGAACGAGATCAGGGCATTGCAGACCAAGCTTGCGGCGGCAAGAGCTACATCGGCACCAGCAGAGTGCAAGCCTCCTTCGACGACGTCAAAAGCTATTGCAGCGGTCCGACCACCCTTGCTCAATGGCATTGGCAATGAAAGCGACAAGATAGCTCAGTTGAAGATCGACCTATATGGTGATTTGACGGGGTTGATTATTCGAGGCGTGAAGCAGGCGGAGGACGGCGATACATATGACTGTATTCAGACGGGGAGGAACGGAAGTAAGTGCTTTGATACAACATACCTTTCCTCGCCCTGGAAGAGTCTACTGACTAACGTGGGTGCAGCACTCCACTTCAAGCTCTTCGTAGACCAGGAAAATGCGAAAACCGCCAGCTTCGAGGACACCGAGTTCCTCTACACACCCCTCCTGGACGCTAACCGAGACCGAGATCTGATCGAAATGATGCCTGACTATCTAGCCGAGGACATCACTTTCGAACGACAAGTGGCACCCAAGTTCTATGCCCGAGTAGTCAAAACGTTGACCGAGAGGCCAGCAATAGAGAAAGAGGAATGACCCTTCTCCGTCTGAAGCAAAAGCTAATGCAGGAATATTGACGTTCACGTTATGATGATGGGCTTGAATGCGGTAGGATGTTGGCTCTGATGTCCCATTTTGCAGAAACGGTCTGACTGTATGGATGGCTTGATGTTGTTCTCAATGTCAAGTCCTGCAGGCGTCAATGTTGAGGGATAATTAGATTGGAAGTTTGACCTGGCCTTGGGGCCCAATGATGATGCTGCAGGCACTGATACTGATAACGCGTCGTAGACACGTTGGAGCGAGACCCCGAGATCCGAATGCGGGGTAGATTTGCGTATCACCCACTCACCATCCACGCTTCGCCGGAGACGACCATCGTACATTCCATCTCAACGTCGACTCATCCGCAGATACCAGCGCTGCTGTTATTGAATGCTGTTCCCTCTTCGGAATCACCGCTCCATGCCTCGTGCCCGCTATTGATCGTCTAATCTATGCAACTGCTCTCTTGACCTCTGCAACATCACCAACTGCATTCGCAGCATTGTTCACCTTCGTTCACCGACATACGCATACCTCTTGTGCCACCGACCGCCCTCCATTTCAACCGATCACCCTTGCAATGTCCTGACGATTGGCCGTGTCTCGCGCCGTCGTTCCCTGAAGTTCTTCAATTCTCTTTGCCAAACATACCTGGCCCGTCTTCAATATGGGTATTAGTCGGGCGGCTCAGTCGCCCGCCACCATTCACCGCAGCTTCAAAGTTACTCGCCTGCACCGTCAAAATGTGAGCCAAGTGAGAACACTGTGGTGGTGGGGAAAGAGAAATCGAGGATGGTGGTCGGCAGAATCAGACGACTTGGAAGAGAAGCTGCGCCGCCATCAAGCACTGATGATGCATAGATACTCCAAAGCAATGAGACGCCGTTCACTGTGGGACCGAGACAATAGCCCCACCTATCCATTATGGCGCATGCGAGGCTGTAATGTGGAAAGAGAAATGTCCTCGACACAACCATCACGAGCAAAGGTCGAAGACCGGGAGACTCAAGATCGCACGGAGAAGCAGGCATGGCACGAATTCCACAAGGACTTCGAGTCGTTCAAGAAAGCTGTAGACAAGGCCATCGAGCGAGATCCCTACGGAACCCTTTTCGGCCGCAGACTAAGAAGTCCCGAGACGCCGAACAACTCCTCCTGGACATCTTGGTCTTGGATATTTGATCCAAAGGAGATCAAGAAAGAGCCAGAAACAGAACCAGAGAAACCTCAGAAGACTGCCGAGCCCGAGACCCTAGGAACTACCCCGGTACAACAGCAGCCGGTTGATGCCAATGTCAGTCCCAGTGAACAGAATCCACAACCTGTGGTAGAGCACTCGTCTTCGCGGGAGAGGACCACAACTACGCTCAGATCCTCATCCATCATCTTCAAGGACAGTGCTTCCGTGACCACCGAGTACATCTACGACCCTATTTCCGGCCGCAAGGTACCTCAGCCGGCTTCGTCCAGCTCATCTCCGCAACCGCCAAATTCCCAAGCCTCTCCAGAACACAAATCTCCCCAACCAAACAAGCAGCCTGCTCAAAAAGGCTTCATCGCGACTATGTTTGGTGAGAATGGTGCTGATATCCCAGTGAAGCCCTATAAGCCGCCGAAGGTCTATGGCTACACTGGGAAGACAAAAGTTCCACCGAAGCCTGAAGAAAGTGCCGCAGAGAAGAAGTCCAAGTTCGAGACATCGAGAAAGAGTGAGTACGACAAGTTGCGGCTGAGAACATTGGGTAACAACATAGATGCCACCAATTTCAACTGTGAACCATGGAACAACAAGGAGCCCGAACAGCCCAAGCAGGAAGATCCGGCGGTGAAGAAGCTGCGCACCTCGCCTGCACCAAACGAGGACGTGCCCTTGTTTTCAGGGACAACTTACGAGTCCAAATCTGACGAGCTGACTTCTACAAAGAGCGATTTCCTGGCGAGAGACACCTTTAGAGCCAGACAGGGCATGGCCATGCCTTCGTTAAGAGAGACTGCTACAACAACAACGCCATCCGAGCCTGTCCCCAAGATGGAGCCTGCCATCGATCGGACAAATTCGTCGGCTACTGATATCCCAGTCAGAAAATTCAAGCCGAAACTGCAGCCTGCTATGGATAGAATCGTCCCGCCGTCAAAGACTGAGCCAACAACGACAAAGGCAATCCCTATGCAAGCGCCGGCCACCATGCAGGCAGCTCCGACCGCTGACGAGAAGGAAGAGGACATAGACCTCCTTCGAGCAAGCGATGTTCGAGCCGCAGCGAAAGCCGCCAGAGTAACGAAACAGGCGATGGAAGACAACAAAAGACAGACTCGTAGCGAATTGGAAAAGGACTTCACGACCCGCCAGGAAGCTGAACATGACCCCACCGATACTGCCGCCGGATTTAGTGCATCTGCTTCAACTTCGAGCAACCTGAGTAATGTCTGGAAGCACATCAAGAAGTACCCGCAGGGTATCGTGGCCAAGACGATGCAGAATCTGGGCATCGCAAAGGTGGAAGCTGGGAAGCCCACGGCCGCTGTGGCAAAGGCGCAACCTCCGCCGACTGCTCCTATCGAGTTTACGAATGTTGAAGCCAAGGACCATGAACAGCTTGCATCTGAGGTGAGGAAAATATACGACCAAGCTATACCCGACGACAAGGTGTCCCGAATCACGCCGTTGCAAGCGAACACGCCGGCCACAGAGAAGCCTTCATTCTTGCATCCAACAGTTAGGCCCGGTGTCGCTCGAGACCTGGAAATCGAGAAACATACACAAGAATTCGAGCCAAAGATCGCAAAGATTGTGGATAGGGCTAAATCCATTAAGCGAGAGCTGCACGATGTGTCGCTTAGCCTTGATGACATTACCAGTAAGAGAGCGACTAGTGCCATGGCAAATGGGGACCTCGTAAAGGGCGAACCGAAGCCAACCTCGATTGATGCAGAGCCCACGTCGACAACACCCCAACTAGGTACCACGGAGGCACAGACAGCGCCGCCATCTACTTTACGCAACATACCCTCCGACTCTCCATTTATTCTGCTGATGTACAACAAGACTATTGATGATGTCGAGCTCACGCCTTTGAACAATCTCATGGGACAAAGTCCAGGTCCAGGAACGAAGACAAATCCTATGTCAGCCATCGGATCGCTCAACAGACCAAACGCTTTTGTGAAGCATTTCGCTGATCTAGACAAGAATGGTTACGAGCTTGCCAGTGGAGGTGGTGATATGCTGATCTTCCAGAAGAGCCAGCGTTCAGCTACCAAAGAAACAGCCACTCCTTTCGCATCGACATCTGAACTTCGCAGCACTATCGCTGCGGCCGAAGCAGCCGCTCAGCCAAGCCCGGGGTCTTCCAAGAGGGCAGCTAATGTACTCGACGAGATCCCAACCACAATCCCAACACCCGGTCCTGCGGCGCCAACAGCACCAACGACATCCACCAGAGCGCCGAAGTCATCAGCAGAGAAGCCAGAATCAGCATCAAGCACAGCTGGCATTCCGTTGGCATCCATTTCCAAGCCCGCCCCAAAGACATCGACAATTTCTCCGTCAACGTCTGAACCCCAACCACAGCCAACATCAACACCGGCATCCCGCAGAACGCGATCAAAAGTCAACAGGCAAGAGCAGGTTTTCTCCGGTCAAGTCCGCCTCCCACAACAGACCACTGCCCTCCCTGACCCAGAGCACTTCCAGAAGCAGAATCCACCATATACCTCCACCAACACTTCATCTCAAGAACGACCGTTCCAGGATCAATACGACTACGACCCTGCCGAACCCCAACTCGGCTTCTTTGCTCGTCTCCGTCGAAGTGTCAAACGCGTCATCCTTACAACTCTCGCCTTTGGGGCAGGCGCATACGCCATCGGTGTCGTGGCGGAGGCTATCAATGCCAAGGCCCAAATTGCGAGGTCTGAGCCCGGAGGCCCGATGAAGAGGTTGGTGCTTGAGGAAGGAAGTGGGAGAAAGCAAGGCGAGAGGCAGCGGGCTGGAATCTTCAGCACGGAAAGTTCGCGATAAGAACCACTGCACTGCCAGTCCGTTGGAAGTGGTGTGACGGTAAGTCAGAATGCATAGCGGGATGATGGGCTGTTTCTTGATCAATAAGGCTTGCATATATCGACTGAGTAGCTTTGACTTTCGTGGAGTCCGTGTGTGGATTAAGTGAGCGGGCACAGCGACTTTATCTCTAGTTACTTGAGCAATAGGCATCTTCAATCAATTCTTCTCCTCACGTCAGATTTCTTACTTTCCTTGTCTGACATCGCGCCTTCTACATCTGAACTGGACTTGATCATATCCCTTGTATATCCTCCACACGACTGAATGGCATATTCCCCTGCTACATTTCGCCAGGTCATTTCTTCGTTCGCTTCCTGAGCACGCAACGTCTTCTCTGGACTCTGAGCCAGGCCGTACCTTGTTTGAGCTTCTGGATTGGCACGTGCTTCCCCTCGGTCTCGGCTTCGACTAAGGCCGTCCTTCGTCGTTTGGGCTTGGCCGCGCTTCTCCTTCGGCATGCGGGCTGAATCGTGTTGTGGTTTCTGTGGAGGTTCCGCCTGCTTCACGACTTCTGTCTTCAGGCGCACGGAGACTGTCCAAATTTCTCGTGCTGTCAGGAGAGATCTTTAGGGTGCTTAACGACGCATGATTGAGAAGCTGATGTTTGTGCGCGAGCCTAATCTGGAGGTCTGAGGTTGTGTTGAGAAAAGAACTGTGCATTGATGCTACATATCTTGGGATATAGCGAGACTTGAGTGACCGTTGGCCGCAACTCAGAGTTTCACACTGCTAATCTCAAAGGACCACCACAAAGTCGTATCTTGTTTGGTTGTGGGAAACGCTACACAGGTCAGGTAGGCCGTTATACCCTGTGCCTCCTCCATACTCTCAACGCGCCCAGATGCGAGGTCTCAGGCATTTCTTGGTTGCGCAAAGCGAAGTTGATGACATTCCTATCATCACCGAATTGACCGATTATTTGCATGCCCATGTTCTTTTCTGGCGTATGAGGCATGTCGTCATCGGGATAAACAGGCACATTCAACGCAGGCAGACCAGCCAGCGAAGCGGGGACGGTGAACACATCGTTAATGTACGAGTCGAGCGGCGACTGATTTCTGATCTCCGACAGTAGAGGTGGTAATGTAGGTGCTGTGGGCACGATTATGAAATCGACGCCTTGCTGGCTGTTGCGCGAAGTGTCGATAAGTGCATGGCGGAGTCTGAAGACCGAGTTGAAGTCTTGCTGTACGAGGCGCCGGACTTTTTGGGCTTGGATGAAATAGTTGTCCATGGCGCCGGCGGACAGACTGAATGTGCCAAGGAGAATTCTTCTCCTGACTTCATCGCCAAAGTTTTCGCCACGGTAATTGGAGTACAAGGGTCCTTCGTGGTTGTCGGGGACAGTCTTGTTTCTTGGAGCCCCATATCGGACACCATCGAACTTGGCCAGATTGGACGATGCCTCGGCGGGTGCCAGGACGTAATAAGCGGCGAGTGCTTGCTGAGTGGTTGGGAGAGAGACAGGCACAATCTCGTAGCCTTTTCCGAGAAGCTTGCTGAGATATTTGAGCCAGGCCCGACGTATGAAGGGGTGCATCTCTTCGATGTTATATTCATCTGGTACACCAATTCTCACCTGTGAAGGCTGCGGTGGCTGGCTTTTGTCAAGATTGATGAGTTTCTGGTAGACCTCATCGCTGAATGTATTGTTGCCATATCGGTCTGCATGCGCGATGGGTCTAATGTTCAAGCCCCCGTCCCATTTCTCGCCAGGTGCCGCACCACGACGAAGTAGTGCATGCTCAATTCTGCGTCGGCTGTCATCTGACAAGGAAGTCGGGTCGGCAAAGTCGTGACGGTCTAGTAGAGAGTAAAGGGCACTTATGTCGCCGAGACTGTGAGCAAAAATGCCGACTGTATCCAGCGAATTGGCGTACGGGATCAGACCGTTCCGCGAGATTATCCCGTAGGAAGGTTTGAACCCAAAGATGCCTGTGTAGGCAGCAGGGAGGCGCACAGACCCTCCAGTATCGGAACCAATAGCCCAGCGACACATCTCATCGGCGACAACCATTGCGCTTCCGCCAGAGCTGCCGCCAGCGGACTGAGCATATTTCCCTAGTCCATTGTGAACGGCACCAGCTGCAGAATTGACCGAGTACGAGCCCATGCCGAACTCGTCCATGTTCGTTTTGGCCACAACAGAAATGCCATTGTCCTCGAGGACTTGTGCAACTGTCGACTTCCAAGGTGCCGTGAAGCCATGTAGGATGTAAGAAGCACAGGTTGAAGGAAGGTTGTCGGTCACAAAGTTGTCCTTGACGGCTATGACCCTTCGCAGTGGCACTTTAACGGATCAGCATGGGCTTTTTTGCAAAGCAGTCATCAGGAACTTACCCCGTGGGCCCTCATCCTCCGGCCCCTGCTCCAGTCCTTTGAGGTGAGAGATGATTGCATTGTGTTTGCGAAGACCCAACTTTCCGTACTCTTTTATGGTCGCACTGAGGCGTTGAGCATGGCCAGCGGTCATCAATAAAAGCACCCACAGCTACTCGGAAGCAATCGACAGCTCATTCACCAATAGCAGTAAGAACCGACAGGGTCAGCGTAAAAGAATGATCTGAAGCAATGCGAGCAGAAGACTGTAACCAGAAAAGGAAGCTGCGGCGAGCCAAAGAGGAAGGTGCGGAGGAAGTGCACCTCCGTCATAGCATCCATCGTTCTTTCTTCCAAAGCCAACAGCAAGCAGCGTTCTCTGCTTGCGTTTCCCAAGAAAGTGATACCACATCCTTTCCCTGATTTGTGTGCATTCGGCGGTTACAGCGTCAAATGTCAATGGCGCAACCTGCACGACTTGCGCCACGGGCACATCTTTTCACCAGAGCCTCTTGTCTGCTGGCTCAGCCGAGGCCCCGACCTCAACAGCTTTCTGGTTCAAGCTTGCTGCGACAAGTAAATAGCAAGCGGCATATTACAGCATACGGGTACACTCAGTCAAAAGCTCTGGTGTATTCAAAGTACGGAGAACCGCAAGACGTGCTGCAACTCCATGGACATTCTATCTCAGCTCCGTCAGGAACTCAAGTCGTACTTCGATTCCTTGCGTGCCCCATAAACCCTGCCGATGTCAACCAGATACAAGGCGTCTATCCTTCGAAACCGGAGATGAACAACTTGCTCGGTACATCCGAACCAGCGGCCGTCGCAGGAAACGAAGGTGTTGCTGAAGTCGTCAGTACCGGGTCTGGGGTCAAGTCGGTTCAGAAAGGTGACTGGGTCATCATGAAGAGCACGGGCATGGGCACATGGTGCACGCATAAAGCTGTAGACGAGAGTCAATTGCTGAAGATTGACGACAAGGAAGGGTTGACGCCTCTCCAGGTTGGCACAGTATCCGTCAACCCATGCACTGCCTATCGGATGCTGTTGGACTTTGGCAAGTGGAGTTTTCGTGGGGATGAATGGTTTATCCAGAATGGTGCCAACAGTGGTGTTGGTCGTGCCGCCATTCAGCTCGGCCGTGAGTGGAATTTTAAGAGCATAAACGTCATTCGGGGACGAGAGGACAAGGCTGCGGAGGACAAACTGAAGCAGGAGCTGTACGACCTGGGTGCCACTCATGTCATCACGGAAGAAGAGCTGATGGGTAGAGAAATCAGAGACAAGATAAAAGAGTGGACGAGAGGAGGTCGTGAACAGATCAAGGTCGGCTTAAATTGTGTGGGTGGTAAGCCTGGGACGGCTCTGGCCAAGTTTTTAAGCTCCGAAGCGTCCATGATCACCTATGGCGCCATGAGCAAGAAGCCCTTGGAGTTGCCGGCGTCGCTGTTGATATTCAAGAACATCAATTTCACCGGCTTCTGGGTCAGCAAATGGAGCGATAAGCATCCTGACCAGAAGAAGCAGACTGTCGAAGATGTGCTGAGGATGACCCGACAAGGCAGGTTCAAGGATATACCTGTCCAGGAGTGCAATTGGGACCGAGATACCACTGTTGACACGCTGAGGTCAGCCGTCCAGGGTACGCTGGGTGGTTTCCGAGCAGGAAAGGGTGTCTTTGTCTTCGGTGAGACATAGGTATGCCAAAAGTCTTTCGTCAACCAATTTTTTCTGCTCCTTCACGCTCTTGCATCCAACATTAAATCGAAAACTTCGTCTCGTGGGTATCATGTTGCGCTGCTGGGCTCTCCACCTTCCATGCGACCTTTGGCCTCTCCGAACAATGCTGCTTGCATCTGAGCCAATTCCTCGTCTGTTGCTTGGACGCCTCCCCAGTTCTTCATGCGTTCCGTCCGATTGACGCGCTTTGTCTGAACCTCTTTCCACTCTCCTACAACGCCGCGTATTCCTTCAATGTAATTCTCGAACCCAAGTTCTTTAAGCGCAGCTTCGACGTGTTCGACGGCGATAGTTTTCTTGGACTCTTTCTCAGAGATGTCGTTAGCTTCGGAGGACAGCATCCGCAGGAACTCCATCGAGCATTGGATGAGCATGTCTCGAGCGCCTTTAGTGAAAGCCATATCGCTTCCAAGCGACATATCGGCCGGCAGTTGCGGGAGGATTTCTGAAATGATCTTTTGAACAGTCGCTGCAATATTATCAGCCTTTTCTCCTAGACTCACTACGGCCGTGCTCAACCTACCTTTGGGGAGCGACAAGTCCTCATTTCCTGTTTTCGCAGTCAGCGCCAATGCCATGATGGACGAGGATCTACACGGTAATGCTTACCACCAAATTCCTTGTCAGACATTATGAACAATGCTGTATGTTAGATACCACCGTTGGCGACAAGTGACAAGTCATGATGCCGGCATCATGGGTGCCTTGAGTGTAGAGGAATGCACTCATATATACCTGGGGAGGTATGTTTGGATCATGAATGATCAGCCTCGAGGGTGCTTGCGCCGCTCCGGAATTTGGTTGGCAGGCAGCAAGGCAGGAGCCAGGAATCTATTATCTCAGAAACTTTTCCTACTCTCCCTCAAACCTATCCATCTCGACAATACAAGCATTTCAGCAGAAACCCAACATTCTTCCTTCAAAGGTACGTCGTCCTGCTGCTGCTCTGATTCCATCTTCATATGATGAACACCGTGTCGCCCCTATCATACACGCAAAAACTATGTGGTGACTTTACCTGTGCTAGCCAAACGCACTTTCTGAAACACACAACACGCTATCTCTTGTTCGACTTCTCGTTGATCAGCTTCAAGCTAATGTCAACCTCTACATAGGTCCCCTCGTCTTTAGCTACTCCGCTTGACCAACATGGTCAGCTCAATCGATGAGTGTACGTGTCTGCTGTCAATGTATTTCGAAAATGATGTATCTCAAATCTCATGTACTATCAAATTCCGCAACACAAGGATGTGGACAAATATTCTCCTACCTGATCGACTCATTCTACCCTTCAACTGCCTGATATGGCTACACAGCTGGCTTACGCTGACACTTATCGTCAGGCAGAATGCATTGTTGTCGCTGACACTCGCAAAGACGATACGCTTTCTGATGTAAGTTAGTCCAGGCTTTTCTTGAGTTTATCTGATGATGAACAACAATTTCACTTTCCATGCTAAGACTGAACCTCCTTGTTGAAGTCTATGTATTTCATCTTTCGACTGACGCCCTTCATACCAGTCTTGCAACAGCGCACTATCTGGCCTAGGCTAACAATAGCAATGTGTCAGATCATGGCTTCAGCTGGTAAGCCTCGAGCAGCGAATCGTTCCACGATAACATCTTGCCACTCAAATCTGCTGGTGCCCCTAAGGCCAGCCTCGCGATAACGTGACCACACTGCTCTGGCTTCACAAGCTTGCCTTCTTCATACGCTCCCACAAACTTTTTCATGTCATTTTCATCCATACTACTTCGATGCACCTCTCGTATTGCCTTTTGCATATCAGTGTCTACCATTCCAGGCCGAATTGCGACGGTCGTGATCTTCGTCTCCTCCGACTTCAGTGTCATCGCGAGATGGGCCTGTGCCGCTTTTGTGCTCCCATAGACCCCCCAGCCGCAATATCCATTATTTGCAGCGCCTGATGAGGTCATGACAATTACGCCATTCGTCTTCCTCAGCTCTGGTATGGCGAATTTCGCAGCCAACGCGCAGCTGAAGAAATTGGTCTGGAAGCAGTCTTGCCAATCTGCAAGCTCGAGGTCAGAGATCCGCTTCACTTGGCCAAGAGTGCCGTGGTTTAGAATGAGTCCATCGAGTCTCCCAAATTTTTTGACTGCCAGGTCGACCGCCTCCTTGATGACTGAGGCTTCGGAGAGGTCACCAGCGATGTAGTCGACGCGGTCGGGTGCTGTAGATTTTAATTCTTCCAGAGGCTTGGGAGTCCTGCTTGCGAGGATGACTTTATTTTGGGCAGGGTCATTGATGAGAAATCTTGCGATGGCAAAGCCAATACCTCGTGATGCTCCTGTTAAAAGGACTACTTTGGCCATAGCTATTCGTTCCCTATGCAGGACTCGGGGCTGGGTTTCGAATTGGCGAGAAACAATGCTCAATAAATTTGCACGAAGACTCCAATTGTTATTGCGTCATTGCCTCATCGCTGGCTCGCCGTAGAAGGTGTATTTATTCGATTTTACCGGAGCTCTTGGATTTACGGGAGCGCCTCACAATGCTCGAAAAGATGTGATAGAGGTGGCTTTTAGAACGTCTGTTTTAACAGATTGCATCGAATGTTGAGAGGATAGTTCGGCGCTCCACCAGCTCCAGTAGGGGCTCTGGAGTGCCCCCGAGACTCCCGAAACACTGATATAATTATCGCTGCACAAAAGTTTCGAGTAACGCTGCAAACGAGTTCAATCTCAATACAGCTTTCAAGGCACTCTTATGGTTACTTTGCTCCTATATCGCAAGCGCGTCTGAGCCTTCTCTTCATACACTGTCTGCGGCCGAAGCGCCAGAACGGTTGTATGTGTGGATACCGCACCGTACGGAGTTGTTCATTCGGGCTTTTTTATCCAAGCCATGATGTGCGAAGAGCGTCGATGGCTTCCCACACCACGGAGGACATCTCCATCCATCTCCTCCGCCCTATGACTCCGGAAAGCCATTCCATCGGACTTCTACTTAAAAGCCATACGATGCCCCACAGTAGCGGCGGTTTAGTATTTTAGCACTCCAATCACTCTGCGCATCGCTGACATTTCCCGCTCAAACGTCGAAAAGTAGAGCCTCGACGTCATGACGACCGTCATCCTGGGGGGCGGCATAATTGGTTTGAGCACGGCTTACTACCTGTCTTCGCTCGAGCCGGACCTAGCTGCAAGTGGACAAATACACATTATTGACTCGGCTTCAGACTTGCATCTGTCGGCATCTGCATACGCCGGCGGCTTCCTCGCCAAGGACTGGTTCAATCCGAGTACCAGCTCGCTTGGCGAATTGTCCTTCCGCCTCCACAAGGAGCTCGCAGATGCTCACGATGGCTCGAGGAATTGGTCGTACATGCCAAGTATAGCCTACAGTCTTGCGATCCGGTCACGCGGCGTTGGCGGCAAAAAGGCCCGTGCCGAAGACTGGTTGCTGGAGGGGACGAGTCGAGCTGGAGTGGCCCCTGCGAACGGTGACAAAGGGCAGAGTCAGCCTGCTGGCGATGGCGCTGACCGCAATGAGATGCTCAATGCTGACGGTACGCCTGCGTGGTTCAAGAAACAGAAGGGTGGCACGCTTGAAGTGATCGATGCAGAAGGCGGGTGTGCTCAGGTCGAGCCGAGGCGGCTGTGTATGTGGCTGCTGGAACAATGCCGGGCGAAGGGTGTCCAGGTCCACACAAGCTGTGTTGCCACAGAGACTCTCAGGGATGAGAACGGGAAGGTGGTTGGCTTGAAGGTGAAGAAAGGCATTGAAATCTACGACAAACATTGCAAGAATATTGTCCTTGCTGCTGGCGCATGGACACCTAGGGTCTTCCAGAAATTGTTCCCTGAAAGCAAGCTGAAGCTACGCATCGATCCACTCGCTGGTTACAGCATTGCGGTGAATTCGCCACGATACAGCAGACCGATTCTCGATCCCTCGAAGCACAGTGAGAATGCATCTGCAGGTTTGTCTCATGCTGTCTATTGTGCTCCGACGTCAAACTGGAGCTTTTCCTGTGAAACATTTTCAAGGGTGTCAGCTGATGGCAAGCCTGAGCTCTGGGCAGGCGGACTAAATGATAGTGACATGAAGTTGCCGGAGACGGCAGATGGTGTGCGGGCATTAAAGGACCCAGAAAAATCCGAACAGCTGAGAAGCGCTATGGTTGCCATGACCGGGTTGTCTCAGGAGGGCGATGACTTGGCTGTGGATGACCTAAGCATAGTGAGGGAGAGTCTTTGTTTCAGACCTATCTCGAGGACTGGCAGTCCTATCATCTCGAAACTTCCTGCGGGCGCTTTGGGACGTGGTGTCGAAACGCTTGAGGACGGTGGAGTTTTTGTTGTGGCTGGACACGGCCCTTGGGGGATCAGCTTGAGCACCGGCTCAGGTCTGGTAATGGCTGAGATGTTGACTGGTCGTAAGTTGTCCGCTGATATCTCAGCTTTGAGGGTTTGAGGGGAAAAAAACGGGAGGCACGCCATGAGACTAACATCTTGTCACGTGACGAAGACCCCAGGTGCATTTTTGCTCTTCCAAGTTTGTATAGCTACATAGATCTATCTATAGTCAACGGCACAGGCCCAAAACCAAGATTGAGAATACAAGATCTGCCTGCACCTGACAAACTTGTCCCGCATTATCAACCTGATAGGCCTGCAAGGCGGACTTAATACGGTCAACCGGCCGCTTCAATGCTCAGGACGATGCCAGAAGGAAGCATATATGTTGACTGAGCCAAAACGACTGTCAAAAGGAAATGCAAATATGAATACCAAAATTTCCAACCAAATTCGCTTCTGCCGTTGCAAAATGCCTCGACGATACCCGTGTTGTGTCGTCGTCCACCTCCTTCACCCCTTTCTCGGTGGATCGGTCAGTCAGTCCACCCTTCACATTCACCATCTCCCCACCAC
The DNA here is from genome assembly GCA_000315175.1 of Herpotrichiellaceae sp. UM238. Classification (NCBI taxonomy): domain Eukaryota; kingdom Fungi; phylum Ascomycota; class Eurotiomycetes; order Chaetothyriales; family Herpotrichiellaceae; species Herpotrichiellaceae sp. UM238. Next base: position 83,212 of record AMYF01000104.1, on the reverse strand, counting down.
TACAGCCGTCGCCCTGTGCCTCCGCTCTTCCATTGCCCTGCGTCTTCGACGCCTTTTGCCACGGAGCCTGCGCCGTCCTCGATGCCTGTGCCAGCGTTGGCCAGGGCATCACCGACCGGCTTGCCGGCTGACCCCGTCGCGCCCGTGATGGTGTTCCCAAGCCCCCTCCCTGCTGCGCCAACTACGCCTCCCACAGTGTTGGTGAGGCCGCCGACGGTATTCCCAACGCTGCTGGTAACGAACTTAGCCGCTCCAGTAAGGCCGCTGTCTTGATTGCCTGTCATAGTTGAGGGTTTGTGTATTGGTCTGCCCTTGAGAATAAGTCTTATTGAGTGATATTGGAATCTCGACGAGTGATATGTTTTGTACTTTGATTACTGTAATCGTTGTGCTGTCGATGCTGCGAGTCAATGTGTTCATACATATATATATGTGCTTGCCTAGTTGAAGCCACCGTGCAGTGCTATGATGTCATACAGATCGACGACGCCCAAGTTTCATGCTGCAAGACTACGTTGATTGGCTGTTTGGGGAAGCAATGCGTAATCCTGCTTTAGCGTAATCTCTGCCAAGACTAGGCCCCAGACGGCAATCGAGACGACCTGCGGAATCTTGCTTCGTCCCGAATGTCAAGTTGCCGGTCGACGCTGCCAAGTTTGGGCTGCTGGCATGTCGATTTGATGAAACCTGGGACAAGCTTCTCGTGCCATGGTTGGGAGTCATGGGGTCACGGAAGCCAGTCTGCGCCGATGCACGCCGCGTGCCAATGACCAGTCCAAAGCCGTGTGTGATTGGAGGGCTGTTATGGTGGTCATGGTTGTGGCTGTGCACTGGAAGAACACCGCTTGGTCTTACATTCAGTCAACGACCCGGTAGCTCGTAAACAAGGTTATGCAGGACTGCCATGATGTTTTATGTAAAGGACACTTGTGAATTCCAAGTGCCATCAAGAATTTAGGACATCCTCTTCGCGTGATTGTCCTTAGTGTGCTTGTAGTGCCTCCAAATGGCGACGTTGACTTGTTTTGGAGAACAGCTTTAGGTAGACTAACTGAGCTCGGGGCCACCTTTCAGCATACCACATGCTGGCTAGGATACGGGACAAGACGTAGAATGAGTCGCCAGATTCTTAGACGCACCTCAAAAACCATCCTATCTATTTCCTCTCTTCCCATTACGTTTGCCCCGCTCGTTATGCATTTTCAGAATCTTCCGATGCTCAACCAAACTCCTCTTTCCTTTAGATCTCGCTTTTCCGAGCGTCATCATCATCAGCTTGTTCTTGGCCTTCTCTTTGTTCGTTGTGCTCTTTTTCTCTGCCGCCTTCCGCTCTTTCTTCCGCTCAGCCTTGGACTTATGCTCGGCGCGGTTCTCTTTGTGTTCAGCCAGAAGCTTGAGTTTGTCTTCACGCGAGAGTTTTCCGGCGGAAAGATGGGACAGGCCGGCGATTTGATCGGCGGTAAGTTCGTCGTCTATATGGCGTTGGGAGTGGGTTAGTTGTTGAGATGTTGGTTTGTTGTGGTGTTTAGCGTGGGACGAGGGCAGTTGGGAGGCGATAGAAGCCGTGGTGCGGAGTTCGTGGAGTTTGGCCAGATCGGCGGGCGTGAGGATGCGGGTTGTTGCGAGTTTGGATGCTGACGTTGTGGTTGAGGGAGTGGTTGAGGGAGCTTCGGATGTGGCCTTCGTCAAGTCGTTTTCGTTTTCTTTGTCTGATGCTGGGTTCAGGTCGAATTTGACTTTTTTGTTCGATTTCGAGGCTCTGTCATCATCGCTGTCGGATATATTGATCTCTTCGTCTGATTCAACGTTTATCCAGCCCCCCGAGTCGTCGCTGTCTTCTTCCTCGACGTTCCAAGCCTTCCATGCTGCTTCTTCGTCATCTTCCGAGCTGTCATCACCAGAGACGTCTGGATCCAGGCCCTTTTCTATACGCCTTCGTCTGCGTTCGTCCTCTTTCCACTTCTCGAGAAGGTCTAGGCCTTCAATTTCGCCAATCGCTTCCTCTCCGTATCTTTGCTGCTTGAGCTCACCGGACTTGAGACCGAGTGCGGCATCTCTGCCGCGGTCACGCGATTTCAGCATCTCAGGATTTACCTGCCTATATAGTCCCAACAGACCTCTTGCAGCCATTATGACGCCTTTGTCCTTGCTTTTCCGGTACATGATCAAATCCTGAAGAAGTGTCTCATTCATGCATAGCGGCTGTCGCACGCAAACTTCTCGGATGGCATTCAGTCCGGCGGCTGCAACCTCTCCAGCGGCCGCTTCGCTCACGAACTCGTTCGCAATCATCTGCACTGGCTTCTCGAGCTCATCTGGCGGTACCTGGTTGTGCGTTCCTTGGGCCAGACATGCCAGGAATGTTGTCACCGAAGGCTGCTTTGGTTTCAGGAACTTTAGGAAATAGCTGTAGAATGGCACGATGATCAACTTGTGCAGACCAATGAGTCTCGACACGAGTTGCAAAACCTGCAACTTCTGCTCGAGATTCAGCTTCGACTTCACACCCTGCAAATGCTTCTGGAATAACTCTTCCGCAAACCCCTGTGGATTGTGCAGCAAATGCAGCGCCGAGAAGTTCAATGGATGCGGTTGGCCTTTCTTCCTCTCTTTTCGCTTCACACTTGCCGCCGCCTTCTTGAGTGTACGATCAGCCTTTTTAGACTTCTTGTTGATGCCAGTCTGATGCCGCAACTTTGCCATATCGATCTGTTCATCTTCCGAGCTTTCTTCAGCTTCCTCACGCTCCTTGTCGCCTCCGAGAAAGAAACGTATCCCTCCAACGACCACTTTCTCGTTGTCCGCCAACGCGCACTCTTTCATAACCTCGACGGCTTTTGCATCAGTCCAGATCTGTCTCTTCCACATTTCCCTCGTGATTTTGACGGCCCACAGCGCCTTCGGGGAGGATCGATCTGCAAGTACGAGATTGTGCAGGAGGGTCTGGACGGTTCGATTAAGCTTATGGTTTGTGGTGTTTGAATTCGAATTGCGCAGGTCACTCAGTATCTTCTGCAGTAGCAGCGCTCGGAGAGTCTTGCTTGAAGTCGCAGTCAAGATGGGAAACAGACATTGTAGCATAGTATGTGAGTCTATTATGTCCTTCTTCCGCAGCAATACCAGGCTTCCAACAACCTTCTCGCGCAGCTCCGGTTCCAGTGATTCATGATGCGCATTAAGAATCTCGATCAGGTGTTGCGGGAAATCCTTAGTATCGGCTTTGTAGCAATCCGATACCTGCGTGATGAATTCGACGAGATCTTTAAAAGACGTCGCACTGCTATCAAATGTGGAAGTGGGATTTGCCAGGAAGATTTCTCGCTGATTCTCGTACTGAAGCCATTGATCCTGAAATTCTGATCTATATGAGGCTGGGTCGCGTTTTATCTTGTGTTGAAGATTTGTAAGGTCGGCATCAACTTTCTCTAGCGCTGCGAGCTTTCGTTTCGGCATGCTGAGAATGCCTGACCTTACATATGGAAGTTCTCTTTTTGCAGCGGAAAACAAAAATTAACGACGCCGGTGAGATCTTATCGATAATGAGTATTTACTAAGCCGTGTTTGGGCTAGTCTCGACGATCCACCATCGAAACAGCTCCGAATGTGTCGCGCACACCTCCTTCGAGTTTGGTGCCCGGCAGTTTACGAAAATCTTCATGAGGATCGCACATACCCCTTTCTCAGTCGTTTAGGGCGACCACTTCAGCGTACACGGGCAAGACTAGGGCTTCATGTTTAGCAACCTCTTTCAGCACCAGAATTGGAGCCTAAGAGATTCTTTATGACGGTTACACATAAAGTTTACCTCTAAATGCTGGCATCCTCAGCCAAGGCATCCATCAGCTCGACATCTTCATCGCCGTGGTTTCGCTGCTAGCAAGCCTGGGATCCTGCTTCGCGGCTTGTGTAATGGTGACCAATAGGCTAGCTCGAGTAGAAGGATACCTAGGATGAGCATGTGAGCATTTTGTGTTAGCCTTGTCGATATCTTTTCGCATGCGGACCACAACGTGGAAGGCCGAAGGCTTGAGTCAACGAATACCTGGACTCTTTCTTTTCAGAACTTCATATCTCTTGTTTCTGGGTAGACGATGCGGATTTCATCACTTCCTTGAGGCAGAGCCAGCCAAGTTACATGATGAATTCGGGCACAGTTAGGGCCAAAAAGCGAGCCAGGCGAACCCGCAGCTAAAGGGGTAGCTCATGCTACCTGAGGGACAGTCGAGCATTACCCGACAGGTCTACAAGATCCTTGCTCTTTTTGATACTCAATATGGGATAATTGCATGGATTCAGCCGCAGTGGTATTGCAACGGGGGAGCCGGCCTGCGATGAGTCCTTCAGAAGGTCGCACAGACTCTGCCATGATGCCATATTGACTGCTTACGATTCTTCTTGTCACTCTCCGCCTGAGCCTTTGCACGAATCACTTCCGAGATTCATGGCCCTTTAAGCTAACCCATTAACTCCTCGTACAACCAACCCAGCTCATAGGCAGTCGGATACTGTACCTCTATCGCCCGAAACCAGCTAGATCGAGCCGAATAAAGCAAGGGAGTCAATTGACTCAGCAATTCCTTGTGACCCTCAAAAAGAGCCCATGAGCGATCCCGCTCCGTCACTTCAGCCAATCGTTCCATTGAATCGCCGGCGCCCTCTGATCAAGCGGAAGCGGAATTTTCGCCCCCCATACTACACAAAGGGACCAAAATTCTCTACGTGCAAGCAATTTTGTCTCCCAAAACTGTCTAGATCCTCATGTCTTTGAAGATATTTCCCCTGGCATCTTTCATACAAGCTGTAAGTCCTACCTTGAGTATTATCAGTATCGGCCAAAATGCAAGGTCTTCTCTCGAGACAATGGAAGGCAACGCAAAGCTCTGGTCAGTTCTGCAGACCTTAGGGGAGAAGAAGGGAGCCAGGTACCAAATTAACGCTTCGAAAAGCTGGACTTTTCTAACATTGCTCTATTGACGCAAAGAAAGTCGCGCGAAGTGAATGCGGACGAAGAGCCACCTCACCTGATAGACAGACGGACGATAATGGCAAGCAATCCATGACTGAGTGGCGTCCGAATTATCGATTCTCGGCCTGTCAGATCGCCCTCGCAATGCTTGGCAAGATCAGAACCGCACTCACCGTCAGCTGTCGTCTACTCATGCCAATCAAGTGAGTCGCTGAGCCAAGAGAGAGGAGACGGACATATTACACGACGTCTATTCCACTTAACTTTTTCAGACCCGGCTCGCCGCCAAGCATACGGTTGTAGCTGCCGCCTTGTATCAACCACTTGTGACAGGCAGATGCCAATTGGCGATTGGAACATACTGAATACCAGCCCTGCAAACTTTCGAACGCGCAAGCTATCACCTCCAGGCGATGAATCTCTCCCCGGCACTTACACTTTCGTCGCCAATTTCGGACATAGTACAGCAGCTTCTGGCATATTCTCCTAGATGCGGCACGTAGCAGCAGGAAGAGAGTATTCGTACGCACGGGTTCGAGGTGATGATTGCAAAAGGCATTGAATGACATTTTCCAGAGCCGATCATGATATCTGTAGTTCCAGCTGATAAATATCGCTGTACTTAGCCCTCCGGGAGCAACCTAAACACCATCGCTCAAATAAATTGCCATCCCATGGTGAACTCGATTCACATTCCATGTCATACTCATCACATCACATCACTGCATAACACTAACAACACTTGTCCCCTCACTAAACCTTATCCTAAACACCCTGTTCGCATTCTGAAACATCCCATCCTTCAAACTGACCACAATAAATTGACTTCCTTTGAACCTTGTCTTGATCAGCCGGCCAATATTCTGCGTATGGCTCAAATCCAAGGCTGCATCAACCTCATCGAGGATATACATCGGCGCTGGCTTGAACTGCAGCAACGCCATGATCAGACTCAAGGCAATGAGCGATCTCTGACCGCCCGAGAGTTCGGTGAGAGACGATTTCCAGACCTTGCCAAGACATACCTTGACTTCCAACCCTTCCTGTATGCGATTGATGTCTTCATCGAGCGGGACGAGCTTAGCGGTGTTGTTTCCAGGCAGAAGATCTGAGAAGATATTGCCAAAGTCCTCCGTAACCTTCCGCCATGTTTTCAGCAATGCTTCGCGTTTGTATTCATCCAGGCTGGTAATCGTCTCCTCAATCTTTCTCTTGTCTCTGATGACTGTCCGCAACATGTTCTTCAATGAGGTCTCCTTCTTCTCGACACTATCGATCATAGGCATGACCTTTGGGTTAATCTTTTTCTTCATTCCGGCGAATCGCTCGCTCATTGTTTTCAAGGTTGCTTTACATTCGGACAGATTGCGAGTCTGAAAGTCATAGGGCGTGCCAGCACGACCGAACTGGTCTTTATTGTCGGCTATCCAGTCGTGCTCTTTCTCGAGAAGGGCAACGGTCTGTTGTGCCGCTTGTGCGTCTTTGGCCAGTTTCTCGACAGCATGAGAGAGCTTCTGTGCTTCCAGAGACTCCTCGTTGATCTGTTTTGTCTTCTTTGACTTGGCTTGTTCAAGTTCGATTAGCTCATTGTCGAAACTAGACAGTTTGGCGACTTCGTCAGCTAATTCTGCTGCTGCTATATCGTAGTCTGACTTGACTTTTGCCTCTTCTTGCTTCGCGGTGTCGAGCTCTGCATTTGCTGTGTCAATGCTGTTACCTATCTCCGCAAGCTGCTCCTCGGCGCTTGCAACATCAGACGCAGCTTGTTCCAATTCCAACCTTGCGTCTTGAAGCTCTTTCTGTAATGTCTTGACCGTCCCTGAGCTCTTTGTGAGGGCTTTCTTCAGGTCGTTCAAGGATTTTTCCAACTCTTTCAGCTTGCCGTCCTTGTTCTTGCTGAAGTCTGCCATGTCTTTCTCTATGCGTCTGATATCCTTCTCAGCCTCTGCTTGGGTCGTCTTGGCTGTGTTCATCTTTTCCTTCAGCTGGACTATCGATGATTTCATATCCTCTATGGCCAGAATGATCGATGAGGCAGCGTTCCCATTGATCTGGTCTTCGGTGAGCTTGATTTCATGTGTTTTGAGATCTAGCTCCTGTTTGCGCGACTTGATTGCCTTCATCTTTTCACCTTCTTCCTGCATCGCAGCTTGCAGCTCTGAAAGCTCTTGCTCGTGCCGCTGCATTTCTTGTGCTACTTCATTGAGCTTCTGCAATGTGACCAATACACCACTTGAGTTAGGTGAGCTTCCGCCAGATAGGGTACCGGAAGGATCATACACATCGCCTTCGAGCGTGACGCTCTTTAGCCGCACCGCTGGGTCAAATGTGACCTTTTTAGCCGTCTCTGCATCTTGGCATATCAGCGTGGTACCAAACACATAGTCCATGGCTGCAGATACCTCGCGATCGTACCCAATCAGTGACAAGGCGAGGTCAACCTTCCCAGGGGCGATATTCTGAGCAGCACCAACTTTCTCAGCCGACGCTTTGAAGGATGAGATCTTATTTAGCGGGATGATGGTGACCCTCTTTTTCAGCTTGCCGTTTTGAAGCAGCTGCGTGCCAGTATCTGAATTATCGACGACCACGTTGTACAGTCTGCCACCTGCACATATCTCGAGTGCTGTACCTGCCACGGTCTTGTCTTTGTTAAGCGTGAACAACTGCGCGACGAGGCCTTTGACTCTCGAACGGTCGAAGTTGGGCGAAGGGTCACTGTAGTTGAAATCGACATTTGCTACCTTCCTCTTCAAGCTATCGGCTTGCTCTCGAAGCTGCCGTATGCTCTTCTTCAGGGTAGTTTCTCGTTCTCGCATGCTGTCCTCCTTCCCTGGCTCAAAGCCTAGCTGAGCAAGCTCCTGCTCTAGCTTCTGCGCTTGCTTTTTCAAATTGTCGAGGCCTTTCAGTAAGCCGGAATTTTCTTCCTTCGCCTTTTTCGCCCTAGGCTCGTCCTCTTTGATCCTCTTCTCTAGATGAACAATCTTCAATTTGGCTTGCTCGAACTCTGTTGAGGCGTTGTTGGCTCGACTTCGTGCTTCGGAGAGCTGTCCTTGGTATCCAGACTCCTGTCCTTCTCGGGAAGCTACACCTGTCTGCAGTGTCGATAAGAGCTCTTCCTTCTGCTCTACCTCCGCATTTTTGTTGTCGAGCTCGATTTTGGCTGTGGTGTACTGCGCTTGCAGCTTGTCATGGGCAGCTTGTCGACCATTTCCATTCTTCTGCAGATCTTTAATGGTCTTGAGCACGTCTTTTCTCTTCTGCTCCTCCTCTGCGAGACTGCTCTTCTTCAGGTCAAGCACTGTTGACAGCCTGACAAGCTCGTGACTGTAGTCTTTGACTTGGTTCTCCAGAGCTTGAAAACGACCTCCTTTCCGCATTTCCTTGTCTCGGACGCCACGTACTCTTTGCATGTCGTTCTCTATGTGGTCAATCTCCCGCTTCAGCTTCTTCGCATTGTCCTCAAGGTGCCCGGCTCTAGCTCGTTTCGATTCGTGCTCCGCATTTGCGTGTCTCATTTTGTCACCAGCCCGTACATAGTCGGCTGCTACGACGACTCGTGTCAGCCTCTCAACCTCGCCTTGAGTTTTCTGGAAATCCAGCCAGGCTCGCTTTTCGCCCCTCAGCTTGTCAAGTTTGGGCTCAATCTCTTCCTTCAGGAGTGACTCAATTTCTTGCACTTTCGTCTCCTTTTTCGCCATCGTCTTGTGGGCCTTCTCTTTTCGGTCTTCGAACATGCGCGTTCCCGCCGCCTCCTCGATCATGGCCAATATTTCAGCAGGCTTCATGTTTAGTACCTTTGTTACCCGACCCTGCATGATGATGAAATTTGGGTTGTTGATGTTGAGTCCGACACTCTGGAAAAGATTCTGGACGGTCGCTTGCTGCGCTCTGTGCCCATTGATCAGGTATTTGCTGGTGCCTCCCATCACAATTTGTCTGGTCACACTGATTTGTTGATACTCCTCGAAACCGATGGGGCTCTTGGACTTGTCGCTGTTGTCAAAGACGATTGTAACGCTGGCTTTTGTCACGCCAGCTTGACCGCGCTTGTAGATCAGGTCCTGGAGATTTTGCGCTCGCACGGTCGACATATTCGTGATACCCAGAACAAAACATATAGCGTCAAGGATGTTGGATTTTCCTGAGCCATTGAGGCCAGTAATGGCATTGAACGAGTCGTCCCAGTTGCTAATTACCGTTCTCACGGCGTACGACTTATAGCCGTCCAGCACGAGTTCGATCACCCTCATGTCGGCGACTGGGGACGATACTGGCGAGGGATGTGCTGGAGCAAGAAGAACTTGTTGTTGGTTAATTAGGTGCAAACATTGTGTGACGATAAGACCTAGAGTCCGACGCTGCTCTGTACAGATGTGTCTCCGCTGGATTGGCAGTCGCATGTCTGTTTTGTTGTCCCTTCCGAAAGTGGAAGTTAGATCCACGTGGGACGTCTGATCGTCACAGCCAATGGCAAATGCGCAGACTCGCCGCACCTGCCCATGTTAACTGTTGGCCATTTTCCTGGACAATTAGGATCTGCTGTCGCAAATGATCCTATCAACAACGGAGGTGAGAAAGTGTCGTGGAGGAGCCTCTGCCGACGTTCGCCTTCACTCATCTGGATTTCGCCCACAATATGCCTCCTTCAAAGAACTTGTCAATGATGACCACCTCCACCACAACCACAAAGATTCCGTTGTTCCTGGCACCTGCGTTTGCAGAGCTGACAACGACCTCTCATGCAGCTCCCTTCGTGCGGAGCTTCAGCTCGTCAAGGTGCATTCTCAAGGACAAGAACAAACGCAGGGGCGTCTCAGCAATGCGCAGCACTGGCCTGCGCAAACCGCTAGGAATCGATCGACATTATCTGGAACTACCCAAACCTCGACCGGAATCAGAACGACCTCTGCAAGATTTCCCTACCAATTCTGACCATGGTCTATATGGCTTCTTCAACAAAGAACGAGCGACTGTCATGCCTGGAGAGAAGGAAGAACTCCATGGTGAAGCATGGACATACCATCAGCTCTGCTTCAAGTCTTTCGACGCTCTCCATGCACTATACTGGCAATGCGTTCTCGAGCAAAATAGAGTCGCTACGAGAAAGACGGAGCTTGTAAGGCTGAGGTTAGGTTACGGAGGTCAAGAAGCTGACGAGAGACTCGATACGGTACGTTAGCGCCTTTAGTCCTTACTTAACATCTCGTGATGAAATCATTTTCACTCGCCGATACGAGTCGTTGGACCGCTTAATCCTTCGACGTCTGAGATCATACTACGAAAAACTCTGATACCAACAATTTACTAAACACTTTCCGTGTCATCTCTCGAATGCTGTCTACTAATGCCTTCGTTGTGAACAGGTCAGGCAAACGATGATCAACATCCGAAAAGTCCTTCGCGACCGACAGGCAGCTTATGAACATGCGAATCTGTTGATGGAACAGCGCACAGTGTCAGAACTACTGGAGCAGCCCGAGCCTGTCATAGAGTCAGAGCCAGAGGCAGAGGGATCATACGCAAGCGGTGTTACCACTGAGTCTACTTCAGGAGCCTTGACTGGCGCAGCAGGTTCTCGGCAAATCGAGCCAGACCCATCAGGGCGTGGTCGAGGGCAAAGATGAAAACAAAAGCTACGATGATCCACAGCTCATGTGTATGTTTTGTATCCACTTTTAGACTGTACAAAATATACCTCCTCAAATTGGAGCGTTCAAGACCCCTGAATCAACCTGTCAACAACAACTTTGGTGGTCATTCGCAAATCCTCTATCGTGCATTGCATGTATCCTCGCCTCACTGTTCCGACTTCTTGCCGATCATCCTCAATCTCCCACCACTCCCTTAGGCGTCAACAGCAACGACCTCAATCTCAACATGCATGTCCGGTGCCCCCAACTGCCGCACTCCAATCTCTGTCCAAATCGGCTTATGCCCCGGCATCCACTTTTGAAAGCACTCTGTCATAATCCCTGAGACCTCGTCGCTCAACTCTGTATGATAACTGTTCACCCTGAACACCTGCTCCCAGCCTTTTCCGCCCGCGTCCTTCAGATTCGCGTCCACGTTTGCAAAAGCCTGCTCGATTTCATCTCTGATGTTGGACGGGAAGATCGGATAGCCTTCGTGACCCATTTGCCAGCCGCCTTGGCCGGAACATTGAATTGTGTGAGCGTTGGCGGGTACTCGGACAGCTTGAGAGTATCCCATGTGTTCACGCGCCCAGGTGCCCATGCCTTTGTAGGCTGAATATTGAAGGGTCGACATTTTGTGTCTGGTAAGGCTTTCTGGGCTTTGATTTGAATCCGGGTTTGGTGGAAACGTTGAACAGTGTGCTGTAACGTGTCGTTGTAGTCACGGCGCGTCGAGTTGAGCGAATGTATCCAGACCACGAGGGAGAACCTCAGCCATACTTATATCCTTGATGCCACACCTTGGTCAAATACCTCATTGTATCCACCTCTACCCATGCCCTCTCCCTGCCCTCAAGACAACTCGCCCCTTTCTCCACCGCCATCGTACACCAAAACCCCGCCTTTATATGCAGCCGGACAGATTCATGCCCCGGTAACCGGCCGGAATTCACTAGACCCAGAGAAAACACCGACGCTCGGTTTGTCAGCACAAAACTGCTTTCACCGGTCCCGGGGTCCTTGAAGCACCAGCACCTTGACCAAGCTAATAAACGAACGGTGGAGCGGGAACGCGATTTCCAGCATCTATTTCCGGATTTGGTAAACGATGCCAAGGCCGATCGGGGTTAGAACCTCTCGGCGGATTCAGGCGGCCTAAACGCAGAAACATATGGCTCCGGATGGTGCGAGGCTATTGTTGCTGCGCGCGGAGTTGCGAGTCTGCTCATGAAAGCCTATCTGCGGTGATGAGCTGATGACGGACCGACTTGGCAAGGGAACGAAAACGGGTCGCGGCGAGGGGTAAGGAAATATTAAGGCTACAGATGACCAACACCGGCAGCCTAGCGCTCGGGATGCGTTGATAGTGACTAACGAAATATGCTGCTGTCCTCGAAAGGAGAAGATCGCGAGCACTGGACGGCCGTTGATGCGCTCCTGGTTGTTCGCACTGTGCCGTCTGAGTCTTGTTCCAACGACCAGAGCACGCGGAAGTTGTCGGCTTTATCAGGACGCTGTGATACTGGCACTGACCCGGACTTGGCCCACGGCACAACACCGCCTTAGAGGGCGAAAGGATGCAAAACCGTAGCGGGTTATCATCGACAGGTAAGAAGAGGAACGCTTTTGTACAGATCCTTCTATATTTCATTCTTGCTTTAAGGCGGATTATGCTAGGCTCTCCCCAGAGATTCACATGCACATTCGTTTACCAATCAATCAACCAGTCAGTCAGTCAGTCAGCTACTCAGCAACCTGAACGCCCTCTCTCAGTCCCTCGACCTTTAGCTCCTCACCCATAGCTCTCTTATATATATCTCTCACATCGTCTGTCGTCGTCTCAAAGTGACTTGTTGCATCGTACGACTTGGAAATGAAAATGCCGTCTTTGGTGCCATCCTCAACCGGCTCATACAGCGGTATCGGCGGCCCCATGAACTTCTCTTCTATCCTTCCGAGGCGCTCTAGGCCTGGCTGCAGCTCCAGATGGTGGTTCGCACTCGTCTCAGCAATCGTGCTGACGATAGCAATGTAGTAACCCTTCGGACAGACGTTGTGGGCGGCCGAGACCATGGCAATGTAGACATCGTGTTTTCTGCCCACTTGATTTTGCGGGATGATCAGCTGTAGGGAATCTGAATCGTTGGTTCGGTCGACGGGGTGATTCAGGATGCAGATGCACTTGAGCAGGTAGCCTGTGATTCGCGTCTTACCCGGGAAGTATGATGGGTCACCTAGTATCATCTTCGTCTTCGTCTCGAACTTCATCGCGTTCTCTTCACTTCCTCGCTCCTGCATCGTGGCCTTGATGCCAGTCACTTTTCCGTCTGCGCCAGTCGTGATCTCGTCGACAGAGGTGTTGAGCATGTATGTGCCGCCGTAGATGGCCGAGAGACGCGCAAAGCCCTGAGGTAGTTCGCCGAGGCCGTAGAGAGGATAGATGTATGGTGATTTGCCGTAACGAGCCATACTGTTGACGTAGAGTCGGATGCGCACGACCGTCTCTTTCGCTTGACCTGGGTTGTTGATGTATTCGTCCGACGAGTAAAGGGCCATGGAGTGCCCGATGAAGTCGCGAGTGGTAGCTTCGAGGCCGAATTTGTCGTAAACTTCCTTCATTGTGCATTGATTGATGTTGAGCCCTGCGTGTGCTGTTAGCCTGCGCTCACCCCGGGACGAGCAAAGGACATGCCTTGGTGTGAGCTCGGGTTGTTCTCATCAAACGTTCCCACCCATTCCAAAAACTTCTTCGCCCTCCTCTTCTCGAACAAACCCATCAGTGGTGAAGAGAGGGCCTCGGATGCGCTTGAGGGAACCTTTGCGACAGTGGCTCTTGGGCCAGCTCCTTGCTGGACATAGCTGCCTGCGATCTGGCGGAATTCGAGATATCGTGTTACATCAGTCGAGACAAGGATGTTTGTGAGTTCACCATTCGCCATGAGCAGCTTCGGGACGAGGTCGACGTTCCAGTCGTTGACGCGGCCATACTTCTTCCATGGTTCTTCGCCCGGCTGGAAGTTGTTGTACTTCTTGTAGAGCTGAAGAATCTGTCAGGAGTGCTTCATCAGTGTGTGGGAGTGACTCACAGCCTCGATATTCAGGGAAGCAGACTCGCTGTGCACATGTTAGATTGAGCCCTGCATCAACCGGAAACGGGCCATTTCGTACCCGCCATAGTGATCGTTGCGGTCGATGTGAAGGACTTTCTTGCCCTTCACGCTGAGAACACTGATGCGGAGTCAGCTCGGACTCATCAAATTGGTATAGGTCGGTCTCTCATACCCAGATAATACGCATTCAGTCAAGCCTGTCACGACGTCAGCACCATTTGCTTCGACCTGGACACTGCGGGGTCAATGCACCTGTGCCGAGCACGACAACATCGTATTCTGGTGCGATCTCTTCCATATTGATGTGACTGGTGAAGCAGTGGAGGAAGCAGAGGACTGTGACTTGGAAAACCAACGAAGAAAGCTTCTAAACGACCTTCTTCTGGGCAACTAGTCGGTGAGGGTTAAATCATCTAGTGCCAAGCGCATGGATGCTGCAAGGCTTCACCGAACGGAAACGGAGACGCAGATCATGCCTGCGATGTGGAGTCCGCATAGGGCTAGATACAAATTTATGTGGTGGAAGTACAATGCCTTCTGCACCCTTCGTGAGGATAACTAAGATGTCTTCGTTCAAACGATAAGTATTCATAGCCTGATACATAACATGCTTCAGCCACTTGTTTGTAGTCTAGCTGTTGCAGCCAGAAAATCTATGACGTTCATCTTCCCTCAGTCACCTTCTTTCAATGACCATGACCATCCAGAAACCAAACACTTAAGGGTATCTTTTGAGCAGAACATGCCAATAACGCCGCCGTCTCATTCGTCGAATCTCACACTCTTGCTCTTCTTGGTAGCTTTAACACCGACGACCTTGCCAGCCCGCTTACGACGACCTCCCTAAGATCCGCTATTAGCTGCTGCATTACCCGCCACACCTCCAGATGAGACGGCATTGCCAGAGCCGGACCCGTTCATCAGCTTGGCCGCTTGCACAGCGCCAACTTTGTGAGCCCATCCAGCTGCTGGTTGGATTTTTCGAACAGTTCGCACTTCGTCTGTCGAGAAGCCAGGTACGCGAATGTTGTATTGACGTTCGAGGATGACTTGGACGTCACGAGCTTCCAGACTGGTCGCGCCTCGGAGCTTAGCGAGTCGACATGACGAGGTCAGAAGGTCGTCTACAAAGTCGTCGACAAGTGACAGACAGATCTAGGGACGTGTCAGTGGCTGAAAGCGAACAGAACCAGCGGATTGAGATCACCAACTTACCTCCTCAGCTTCCGGGGTGAGCTGATCTTCTGAATTGGGACCAAGCACTTCTCGCACGAGATCGGTGAGTTTCTTCTTTGATAAGAGATGGCCGTCTTCACTTTGTTCCAGCACATACCCAGGAAATGTCGTCAGCGCTGGCTGCGCAAGTTGACCTGACATACCCACATTCGCCCCACCATTGAGTGTTGGTCGTGTTGGTGGCATTGGCACTGCTTGTGGTTCTGCGACTTGCAAGTTCTTGGGAATCTGAGGAGGGTGCGCTTTCATGCCATTGACTGTGTTGAGCGGTTGTACATTGACAGCTGAGTTGGGGTGGGCGTGCGACGCTTGCAAGTTAGCGCTTGGAAATACCGCACTTTGAGGTCCAGCTGCTGTATTTGGCCGACTAGGTGTCTGAGGCACCATACCACTAGTTGCATTAAAAGGTCCCGGAGCTTGATCGATAGGTGTCTGCTGCGGGCCACCGGTGACTGTTGCACTTCCTGGCTGTGACGTACCTTGCGCAGCCGCACTTCCAGCACTCGCCGCGTTGGCGCGAGCTGCAGCTTGGGCACTCGCGATGCTGAGCGGTTGAGGTCCTTGCACGTTCTGCTGCATTTGCACATTCTGTGCCGCACCTTCGCTGGTACCACCCCCTTCCTGCGTAGCCTGGCCAGCTGGACCAGACTGAGAAAATCTTTGCTGGGGTCGTTGCGACTTCGCAATTTGTTCTTTCTTAAATTGTTCTTGTTGTTCTTTAAACTTCTCCATAAAATTCTGACTCTCTCGCATTGCTTTATCGCAGGACGCCAATTTGACCTGCAGTCCATTATTCTCTTCTGGTGTCAAGGGATTGCCTGCCTGAGCCCTCGCCGCAGCAGCTTTTTGAAGTTCAAGTTTCTTGGACCTGGCCATCTGTGCTCGCTGAATGGCTTGTCCAAATCTGGCTTTGGCTTCCTGTAGCCACTGTTCGGCGGGTTTACTACCTTCGGTCATAGCTGGCGGGTAGAAGAACTGATGTTGATTGACTCTTGCTTGGACCTCGGGAAGAAGTTGTGAGAAAGTAACACTGCTGCTCGTGGCTTGTGTTTGGGGCGAACCATTTGCCTGGGTCTGAGCTTGTTGTGGTTGTTGCATCTGGCTTGGTTGAGTTTGAGCCTGTGCTTGCGCCGCCATTTGCTGTTGTTGCTCCCTCTGTCGCTTCTGCAGGTTGAAGGCTTTCATACCTTGCATGAGCGAGCTAGAAAGTTTCGCCAATTCCTGCGATGCTTGCATGTATTTGGGATCCGAGGGATTGTTGCTATTGGCATGGATATATTCCCAGAAATTCCTCACTCGTTGCTCAGTTTGCTGCTTCTGCTGGGCGGTCAGATGTGGTAGTCTCGGCACTTGTTCAGGCCTAATAAGATTCTGAAGCTGCTGGTTCTGAAGGCGCGGCTGCGCCTGAGGCTGACCCTGGCCAGCAGCGCCATCCATTGTGACTGTCTTAGCTGCGACCGCTCATTCGAGGATTAGATTCGGTTATGTGCAGGGTATGTGGTACAATTGGGGAAAGGAGATTTCGAGGCAGACGACGCTGCTGTGATACGCGGGCTTGAGAACTTGAGATTTCCGACGGTTGAAGTAGCAGAGATCTTTCCAGATGGTCGACGGCTGAATACAGGTTCTGCCAGAATAGATTCGACCGAATATCAGCGATCAGAAAGTTGCAGTTGTACCAATTTAAGTATAGATTGGAGCAAGTAGTAATACAAAGGGGCGGTGGAAGTACGGACGTGTGACAGAAAACATCGGTGACCAGACAAGTTGTCGTTGCGTTCTCCCCGCGTGCCCCAGACGCTCAGGCGCTCGACGACGCCTTTGAGTCAATGATGCACCGTGCAGTGCTACGTTTACCCGAAAGCTCAAAAATGCAATTTAACTCAGACCCAACTATTGACCCATTCTCGACATTTGGCAGAGCTTTGACCTTTTCTGTCACTTGCCCACTCGATGACCGCTGTTCAACCCGTATGAAAGCTATGCACGGCTCAAGAGGCAGGATAGTAGCTTGAAGCCCAATCCATACATTGCGAATCCCTAATTAAATTAATGATCAAGAACCATACTTAAGCCCGTCCACCTACAAGATGTTCACAGCTCTATACGCTACAAGGACTCTGAGCCGTCGTATTAGGTAGAACACTTTCCCAGCTCGCGTCCGATTTTTAGGCATCCGGTGATATGAAAAATTCGCATCTATTCCGAGTCCTGGGGCAAAATGCATTGAGTCAATATTGAACACGACATGTACAGCGAAATTGAGGGCGGGAACCAAACGCGATTCACAAAGCCAGAGAGCGCACAAGAATCCTGGAGCTCGCTGCTAGCTTGTCATTGGCCTTGATGATTGACCTGATGAAGCGATCAGTCTGCCACGGGTACACTTTGAATCCCAACGAGCAGAAACGCGCGTTGGATCACTCTCAAACAACCATAATAGCTGATTCTCAGCTCCCTGTGACCACTTGCTCCACTTGCCACTATGCGGGCAACAGCTACAGTGTGATGACCAAACCATTGACTTTGAGCAACGTACAGTTAGTCGCGCAAGGCAAAAAGCGCCGTTGTGCAGCTAGCTGCAAGGCCCAAGATGCTGGATCTGAGATGGAGCAAGGCTAGCTTGAAGCAGGGAGCTTTGACTACGTAACAAGTGATATGAACAACTGTGCCTTGTGACGGTGGCAGGAAATATTGTGCATGTGACCATCAACGGGTGGTAGCGACAGAATTGCAGCACGTAGCGCGGCATGGAGTCCCTTGCTTTACTCTGCGAGCGCGATCAAGAGCAACATGATCGTTTCTTGCGCTGATACTAGCTCTATTACTTTGGATTCCAGTTCTATATACACAGCTGCTAGCTCGCTACATTTGTACATCTACAATCGTCAAACGCTCAGCGCAGGCTCGCTCAGTCAATCACCGGTCTCTCATCCCTCCTATCTGGCCGGATAGTGTCTGTGCTCTTCACGCTCCCGTTACTTATCTTTCTAGTATCTACTTTCTCCCTGGTCTCATCATCTACCACGGACTCACTCACATCAACCCCACTGATCAGCAGCTCAGACAATCCCTCCAAGCCCGCCACGAACACGCTAAGCAGACTCCCAATCACAAAGTGTGATATGGTGGTCCCGATATCCAACCAGCTACCTTCATCCTTAACCATCCAGAAAAATCGCGTAACGAGATAGTCGCCCACGCCCATGACGACCATCGTCAGTGCACTGCTCTTCAGCCCAAGGCGTCGGTTGAGGATACCGAGAGCGCCGGAGATGAGCGCGAAGGGAATGAGGAGTTTGAGGACGAGGAGCGCGCCCTGGGAGAACGGATCAAAGATCGGGATGAGCCGGTAAACGGCGTCAAGGCTGAAGGAGGAGACTGAAGCAATATTACCGGTGCTGAAGAAGGCGGACTGGATCAGGAAGAGGAAAATGATGGATGTGCGGAGGTCGGATGTTGTAAGAGTTCGTGTCGTCCTAGACTGGACAAGATTCCGTTTATTTGGTCGAGGTGAGGGTGGGATCAAGTCGGCGTTCGAGGGCGTGATAGTGGTGATAGTGCTTGCACGAGACGTTGGCTGGGTCATAGTGCCGTTGGACGAATGTGATGTTTTCGGGCGGGCGTGAATTGCGTGCTCGAGACGGACCCAGAACAGTAGAGTCGTGCAGAAGGTAAAGTAGAAGAGCCCTTCGTAAGAGATTGTGAGGAGGATGAAGGATGGTGAGAAGGTGAGGAAGATGACCATAAGTCGGTGCAGGTAGTGATTGTTTGGTGCGAATCGATGCACGAATGGCAAGATTAAGGACGAGATTAGGCAGAGCCAACCAACGACTTGGTTCCCAAGTGGAAGGCCCTGCTTGGCCTGCAAAGAGAAGACGCTCGATCGCGTGACCACAATCGTTAAAGCGACGACTCCTATCTGACAGCCCATGATTGCACGCGACATCGGACTGACCTGTGCCTTTGACAGCCCGGAACGAGACCGTGCTGTGATTGTCTCCTCGAAAGTTAGGTAAAGAATCCCGGCCGCGAGCATGAGAAGGCCCCCGATGGTGATAGTATTGGCATCTTCGACTTTGACAACCGGCAGTAGCGTGAACGTACTGAGCGTCAAACAGCCCAGTACCCAGGGAAAGACAAGCTCTATGTTTTGCTCGACAAAGACCGCACCGTAGTTGAGCGGCCACATAGCTCCCAGAACGTAGCAGACGGTGAAAATAGTGCGGTGAAAATATGACTGCACCATTGCTTCCAGAGCTGCAACGAAGATCAGGCAGTTGAAAACCAGTGAGGCCCTGTCATGTGCGGCACGGGATCTGCCGAAGACGAAGAGCGTCTTGAAGCCCGCTACAAGACCATTGCGCCTTGCGAAAACCTCTTCCCAAAAGAACACCGGGAAAAATGCATATGCATAATATGTCAGAGGTGATTCGCTGATCACGAAGGAAGAGTATAGTAAGACAAGAATCGAAGAGAAGATTGTCAGTGAGACAGCTGATCTGTCGGTAGGTGAGCCTCCATGCAGAATGTGGACATCGATGACCGTCGTAAATGCAAAGGCCACCCAGCCCAGGTAGCCCAATGTGATAAGGACACGTAGAAAGAACCAGTCATATGTTTGGAGATAGCGAAGACCTTGTAGGCCATCGCGAAACAAGTCTTTCGACATGGCAATTGACTTTTGAAATTGGCCCTCTGATATCGCGGCTTCGATGTGACGAACACGATCGGTGACAGACTTACCGTCACCAGCAAAGGCATGAAAAGGCTGGTAACGCAGTTCGGTGCGCTGTTTATCAGCCTCTTTCACACCATACATTTCAAGGACAGCCCGTGCATTTGTTAGCGCAGCAAGAGCTTTCTGTTCAATAGTTGCATCGAGGTAAGAGAGCGGGAGTTCGCCGACTGAATTGACGGGATAATCCAGACCAATAAGGTGAGACATAAGAGCGGCAACATCTGCTTGGTCAACATCGTGTCTCTGTACGTGCTGCAAACCCCAATCAGACGAGAAGTTGTCGGCATGCCCGGGCGCTATCTTTCCTGGAGTAGTATTGGGTTTCGCTATGCCCGCGCCCCAGGTAATCAGAGGCGTCCTTGTGTTGTCCGGGTGGCCGTCACCATGGCTGCCCCAATCGCTCATACCGTGATCTGCAGTGAACACATATGCTGTGTCCTCATCCTCGTAAAATTGCTGAACGAGGTCGTATATTTCGTTGACGCCCTGGTCCACGACCTTGATGTTATGCAGATACTCCTTGGAATATGGTCGGTAGGCGTGGCCGGTGGTGTCCAGACCAAGCAAGTGCAAGAAGAATACCAGCTTGTCCTGGCGTAGGATCTCATTCAGAGTAGCATTGGTCTTGGCCTCTTCGAACATTGCTTTGACCTTGTCAAATACCCATGTATCGAGGTATATGGCGTCCTTGCTATAATCTTCAAACTCTGCATCGTAATAGTCCGCATCGACTCTTCCTGGAACTGCACCGGTTGAGAACATGGGCAGAATATCAGGACTACCCCAGCTCCAGGTGTGCCGACTTCGATTGAAGACGCTGTCGAATTCGACTGGGTTCAGCTTCCACCCCGTTGCAACTGCTGAAACGTCCTCATATAGACCGGCAATGAGGGCGACGTGGCCGGGACGCGATTCTGTTGGTACTCTTGTATGCGACACACCGAAGGTGCCATGCTCAAGGACTCGTGATCGTAGGAACGGGGCAAGCGGTCGGGGTACGAGGTCTTCGGCAGTTGGGTTCTTCGGTGTCGGATCAGGGAAAGACTGAAATGCTTTGTCTGCGCGCAAACCGTCCCCGACGACGAGGACTAGTCTTTTGGCTGGAGCGTCGTAATCTTTGACACCCCATGATCGCATGCCATGAACAATTGGACTGACGAAATAAATGTCGAAGATTGAGTAGATGTATACCAGATGGAAGACTACCGCGAGAACGAGGAAACCGCCTCTTCCCAGTCTCGCCATTTTGCTTCTGTCTTGGAAAGAACGACTAGGGTCAGATTCTTGTGCATCCTACGAGCCTGTCCAGCGCCCTTGTGGCTCCCGTGTTGAGACTGAAATTACGCTTTTCGATAAAATCATCAATACAGAATCTGCGACGGCAGGTCGGCCGAGGAGGAGCGAACGAGGGCATTTTGGGTCGTCTGGCCGGTGGCCCTCTTGACCTGTTCGCTTCAACGCAGTAACCCCTTAGTATGAGGGTGGCAAGGACACTAGTAATGTCAATTCCAGATCATGCCAGACAGAAGTTCAGTCTATTTTCGCTAGTAAAATGTCACTATCTCCGTCTTCGTCCTCGTCGAAAAAGTTGAGCCAAAACTTCAAACCTTCAATGCTTTCTTCTCGCACCAAGGCACCCTTCTCTTCCGCCATCTCTAACTCCTCATTTGCAATACCAAGACTCCAGCCAAATCTCTTCGCAGCGTCTTGTGCTGTCACACCGCATCCGTAATGCATCCAATCCCACGTAGCGTTTTCTGGTTGGGAAGATCTCAGAACCTCCAACCATTTCTTGAGCTGCTCGATAGTCCTCTCGTCACTGGTATATGCGTACTGAACGGCCAGCAAGCCACTCTTGAACTGCCTGAGTCTCACAGGCAGCTGCAGGGTCGACCACATGAGCGCTGCTTTGTGGAAATCAGACGGACTGACCAACTCAACACCGTTTCGGCTGCGGTTGAAGGAGGCCCACAGGTCAACCAAGCTCATAGTCCCGCCTCTTTTGCGAAGCAACCCTCTGCGCTCGTCCGCCACATATTCTGCCAAATTGCGAGCCAGCTCGGAGATATATAGCTTCTCTGACGTATTGCTGAGCATGTCCTTTGTAGCTATCATGCCTGCCTCGGAGGCACTGGCGAAGTCTGCGTCAAAGTCGGTTCTGCTCGCATCGTCGCCGAACTCGCGAGCAATCTTCTGTGCCAGAGCAGACACTTCCTTGTCCAGTGCCATCAAGGATTCGAGATCCTCAAAAGCAGCCCCAATAACAGTCTCATTCTCCTTTGCGCTTTGCTTACCCAGCTGTTCTAATCCTGCAATGCCTACTCGACTCGAACTCGGTGAGGCTTTGTTTTCGAAGCCCGCCCTGGTAGGTGAGCTAGGCTCGCTCCTTCGAAAATTGTCGAGAGGCTTGGGAACAGGCGGAGCATTTGTTGCCAACCACTTCCTTTGCACCATCGCATTCTTGAGACGGTCATAGAAGACCTTGTCTCCTCCTGCTCGAAACGAGAATTTCATGCTCACTGGTTCATCAGTCTCGCTAGCATGGCTGATCTCTGGCGCTGGAGATGCCGGTCTATAGGATGCTGCGTCTTGGTGTGTAGTCATCGACCTCGAAATAGGCAGATTCGCTCCACAGATCTCACAGATGCGTAGTGACGGATGGTTACGAAATGTGCAGCGTGGACAGACGAGGGACTCTAGCTCGGTGCCGAAGCCCTGCCGAAGAGGTTCATCGTCATTTGACAAGCTCGTAGACCCTCGGTGCGCAGATTCTGAAGGACGTGATGCGCCAGCGCTGATGGCTGCTTTCAAAATCACCGCAAATGCGGGTTTGATACCACAAGTCAAGCAAGGCGGAACTGGAAACGATTCAGAGGCCACAGAAGGGTCGAAGTTTGAGGGTACCAGATTTGTGAATGTGCATATTGGGCAGATCCAGCTGGCAGAGTTGCGTGTCGATTCTACTTGTGATACCTGGCTCTGACGCAACGGGCTGGCTGAACGAGATCCAGGCGATGAGGAAGATAGCTGCAACCTCTGCACACCTTGCGACAGCGGTGTATTTTGTCGCAGTGATCCGGGTCCTTTTCTGAGCGGTTTGGGATGTATTGTTACTTTCGGCGAAGAACGCAAAAACCCCGCGGTATATTCGTATCGCTCGACGTCTTTGAGACTGATAGCCAAAGAGTTCTGCTTCGGGTTACTGTCATCGACGTAGCAAGCCCGATGCGAGGTCAAGTAGGCATGGCCATTTTGACAGTCGGCGATTTTGTATTTGCTATCCAGCTTCAGCATTCACAGTTGATGACATCAAAGGCTCTACCCACCCTTCATACAGACCAACACCATTCTGGACCAGCAAGAGCGTTTCATCCTGCTGAAGTATAGGCCGGGAGCCGGATGTCAGCTCTGGCTTGTTGAAGAACATCAATTTCCGTCAAATCAATTAGCGAGAGCATGATACCAGAACACCGCCAGCGATAGTAGCACACTTGGCACATGTCTACGGCACAACGGCAACCTGGTCAGAGTATCTCTGTGAGTGGTCAACGCTGGGACAAGCCAAGACTCAAGTCAGGCTATCCCAAGAGCAGCTAGCTTGCTCTTGTGGCGGCCACTGCACCTATACCTAAAGTCTCGTCCCTCTTCATCCTCGTCGTCCTCCTCCTTCTTCTCTTCAATTTCCGTCGTGAATCATCTTACTCTATCCAATTGATATCACCACAACAATCGCCCTGCTACATATGCTCTGCTACGTTTCTTCGATACGGGAGGTTTCCTGAGCTTTTTTGGCGTCGGACGACGGTTCCCTGATTCGTTGATTGTTTTTCCAACATCTCACAATGTATTCTGCCAGCGGTGCGCCGCCGTGGCAGTCTCATGGTGGCTACGGCCAAAACACTGGTCACCCTGCTTACATCCCAGTCCCGACTCGTAACCCCTACTCATCACCTCTTGGACCTCCACCGACGTACGTCCCACAACCGCTCAATCACACGACGCCTACAAACCACCCACCGCCTCCGCCTCCAGTCGTCGCGTCACCGTCCCCTGCTGCTGAACCCAAAAGGAAAATAGAGTGGCCGTCGGCTGTTCGTGATTACGTCGGTAGATGTTTTGAACCCGAGTACCAAATACCGGGAGTTGAGAAACCAGATATTGAAGCGAGGCTGCGAAAAATAATCACTGATGCGGCACAAAATAACATGCTGAATACATGCAATTGGGAAAAAATGCCTTTACCCCAGCAGTTGATTGCGGAAGACCGAAAGCGTGCGCTTCTCGGCTTGCAATCTCTTCCTCCAAATTTTGTTCCTCCTCCGCCGCCACCAGTTCCGTTTCCGTTTGCCTCAGGATCTACCACCCCGCAATCTGCAAGTTCGGGATCAGAAGTATTGAGGAAGAGAAAGTCTTCTGAGCTCAGCACTGATGTTGACAAATCGGCTCAAGCTCAGCCGCCATGGCGATCGAAGAAGGGTGGCGCTCTCGAGGATCGCATGTCTGCTCCGGATAAACGGCAAAAACTCGATAATGGGCCCATGTCAAGTAAGTCAAATATTAGTCTGGAACAACGAAGACGAAGATTCGAAGATGACCGTTCGGGCTCCAATTCGCCTTGGAAGCGTGGCTCGTCACCTGCTCCCCCACAGCCACTTGGTCCAGTCGTCGGTCGATCCCAGAAGCTGGAGAAGAATTACTTCCGCCTTACCTCGGCCCCAAACCCTGACGATGTGCGGCCACTGCCCGTACTACGTCAAGCACTGGACCTCCTGAAGAAAAAGTGGCGACAAGACAATAACTACGGCTATATATGTGACCAGTTCAAGTCTCTTCGGCAAGATCTAACAGTGCAGCACATCAAGAACGACTTCACGGTTAGCGTATACGAGATCCATGCTCGGATAGCGCTAGAAAAGGGTGACCTAGGTGAGTATAATCAGTGTCAGTCACAGCTTCGGGCCCTTTACAGGCAAAAGCTGGGAGGTCACCCGACCGAATTCATGGCATACCGGATCCTGTACTACATCTATACGTGCAATAGGACCGATTTGAACGACGTGCTTTCCGAACTAACCCCAGCAGATAAAGAATCCCAGGCGGTCAAGCATGCTCTCGCAGTCAGATCGGCCCTCGCTCTTGGCAACTACCACCAATTCTTCAAGCTCTATCTCGATCCGCCTAACATGGGAGCATATCTAATGGATATGTTCATCGAACGCGAACGCCTCGCTGCTCTCGCCTTCATCAGCAAAGCGTAAATATCTCTTCTAACATCCTGAGAGTGATGGCTAACCAATGCAGATATAAACCAGCAGTCCGGTTACGATTCGTCACCGAGGAGCTTGCTTTTGAGTCGGACGAAGAAGCCGCCCAATTTGTACTCGATCATGGAGGTAAAGAGCTCCTCGAGGAGAAAGACGACCACGTCCGAGTGATTACCGGCAATCGACTCTTCGAGGACGCAAAGACAGCCGCGTTCGGCTCGGTCGACATCAAGGGACAAATATAATCTCCATGCGATGCGTTCTACATTATCTGTTCACCTTGCTAGCATGTTCTAACTCGTTAAGTTTCCGATTGGTATGACTGAATTTGGCGAAGGAGGCTTTTGACTGCAATTCAAGCGTGGAGCCGTTTGTGCTTTTGTTCTGGAATACACATAGATTCATTGGACCGCCAAGGAGGCTGGCAATATGATTTGGACACATTGTTATCGCAGGTTGTGACAGCAGCACGGTTGTAGATAGTTACAAATAGCACAACCAAGCACACTGGGGCATGTTACGCCTGCATGGGAAGATGAACGATTCTACCGTAGAGTCTAGTCCACTTCTGTGTCTCGAATGCTTCATACACTTCCTGCACCCTTGATGGGTTCGGCACCAAGTGTGCTTCGCTATAAGCTAGCGGCAGGCACTAAGCTTGTAGGGGTAGGTTGATTCGAAGCAAACATGGATTCTGAATCCAGGGTTGCTGATTAAACGATGGTTGTCTGAGGTCTCTCTGAGGCCGAGGACGGCAGAGATTGGGGCCCGTTTGATCAAATTGCGTCGGTCGCCTAAGCGACTCTATCGTAGCGCAAACAGCTTCTTAGCGGCAGTGAACTACAGCGTACCAGGACATGACGAGGAGCACAGGATGTCGTATGAGCGTTTGTGCCTCATAGATCCGTGGTTTCCCGTCTATTCATCGAAAAATGATCACGAGGCTGTATGTCCGTCGTCACTCAATGGCATCCAAAAGGGTTGGAAACACAGAGGTTGCAGGGCTTTCGCAGAGCAAGCGCACGGCGCGAGGGTCAGCCTCTCAGGTACCAAATCTAAACGAACCAATAATCTGGCGTCGGCGGCCATCCACAGCAGAGGTGCAGAGAAGCAGGTCGAACTCCAGACGTCCTGGAACTACGGGGTCAATTTATCGCTTGGAACTTGTATTTGCCTTTTTAATTCTCGTGACCGCATCCTTCTGCGCAGGACGAGGACACGATCGCGACTACCCCTAAAACCTGCATATCGTCGACTTTCCTTCCAGGTCGAATTGCCTTTTTGGCAGCCGTTCGTCGCCCCGCTGGAACACGTTCAATCCTGCGATTGGCGCACCGCCTGCGCACCTGGTCCTTGGTGGGGTCTACCTCCGTACCGACTCACTGGCATGCGACAAGCATACTAGTGGAAGTGGCAGGAGACATAATCCGACGAGTCTCGAGTGTCTGCAAGGATGAAGGTAGGCAACACACAGTCCTGCCTCTTGAGCCATCAAAAGACGTCCTCCTTTGACACACTGTTCGCGCACAGGCTATCCGGCGCTCTCTGAAGACCGATAAATCGAACGACCAACCGCGTTCCGCTCACCAGTCACGACCCTCGCTCCACCAGAAATCTGCGACTGCCATTATCCCACCCAAGAAAGTGATCAAGGCGCTGTATGATTACGAGCCGGCGAACAAGAATGGCGGAGAATTAGCCTTCCGCAAAGGCGACTTTTTCCATGTCATTTCCCGCGAAGACGACACCGAGTGGTACGAGGCTTGCAACCCACTGATCCCTACAGCGAAAGGCTTGGTCCCTGTCGCATTCTTCGAGGTCATTGGAAAGCAGCATAGGCAGAGTGCCCAGTCAATTCAGAGCGCTACTGGTCACGACTCAGGTTTCAGCGAGAAAGGCTTGTCCGCGGCGGCCACCTTTGCAGAACAAGAACCCTCTTCGCCGGCCGCACCCGCTAGGACCGGTGCGATGCATTCAAGAGGCCCTTCGACCACAGGCCGCGCCGGTGCGATGGTTTATGGGGTAGTCCTTTACGACTTTGCCGCCGAACGAGCCGATGAACTCGATGCGAAGAAGGGCGAAGCCATCATAGTTGTTGCGCAATCAAATCCAGAGTGGTTCGTCGCAAAACCCATCGGCAGGCTGGGAGGTCCAGGCCTCATACCAGTGAGCTTTGTCCAGCTCAAAGACACCATGACGGGAAAAGATGTGACGGATCCCCTGGCAGCTGTAAAGGCCGCTGGCGTGCCGAGGGTGGAAGAATGGAAACGGACAGCTGCAGAATACAAGAATAGCAGTATAAGTCTCGGTCAGATCAACACACCGCATATAGGAGGCGCGCAACAGATTACACAGGGCATGGATCGTATGAGGTAAGCATAGCATTACTCCCTCTCCACCCAGGTTACTAACACAGACACAGTCTACAAAACCAGCAAAGGCAGCAGCAAATCCAACAGCAACCTGTACGGCAGAAACAAACTCCGCCGCAACAACAGCTTCTCGCGCCGATAAAAGCCTCGGTGCCTCGCTACTGCTTCGACAACGATATGTACTGGTACATTATCGAAGCCCAAATGTCCGACGGTAGGTGGTGGGAATTGTCCCGCTACTACGCCGACTTTTATGACTTCCAAATTGCCCTCCTCGAGAAATTTCCCGAGGAAGCCGGACACCGCGACAAGCCAAGAACACTACCGTTTATGCCGGGACCTGTCGCACATGTTACAGACGCGATAAGCAATGGCAGGAGACAGAATCTAGATGAGTACATCAAAAAGATCATCGAACAACCAGATTACATTCGAGAAGATATATTGGTGCGGAATCTATTCGCGCCGAAGCTGGGACAGGACTACGAGATTGATCCGAGTGCGTTGGAGGATGATTACCGGCTATCCGGGCATTCTCTGGCCCAGACACAAAGCCGGCAGTCGTCTGGCGCGGGGTCAGTGCAGCAGAATCAGAACGCATATGGCGGCATGGGGCCGCCCGGATCGGTGCGCAACGGTGGACCTGCACCTGGACCAGGACATCAGCCGCGTTCGTCACAGAGCTACAATCAACCCCACGGCGCACCTTTTCAACAGCAGCACCAATACATAGCGCCGCCACTCCACTCACAAGCAAGCAATCTCACACAAAACAGCACGGGAACCAACAATTCCGCCTCCAATTCAAGCCCGGGCCCCCTCTCCCGCCCAACAGATCCAGCATCCGCAATCGCAACAGGCCCCTCACTTCGCGGAAAACTTATTTTCCAAAACGACACGTTCGCGATCCGAGTGGCCGAGCGCATCGACTACGACGAGTTCAAGAAGAAGGTCCGCGAGCGGTTAAGGATTGTCGAGGGGGCTGAGTTTTGGATGGAGTACCTTGACGAGGAACAGGGGACGACGGTGAGAGTGGAGTGCCAGGAGGATTTGAAGAGGGCGAAGGCACAGAAGAACTTTAGGGTTAAGGTCGGGTTTGTTCACGAGTGAGTGAAGAATGTGCGCGACCGAGTTTTTGGAGAGACGGTGGACGAGCGATGATGGGAAGACGCGTCTGGTGAGTAATGTGTGAAAGGTAGGGAAAGGAGCCCGACAGTCGGGTCGGACGGAAACTACATATGTACGGGTTGAAGATGAAGATGGCCGAAGCAAACGCATGAACATGGGTGTACTTGACTGTGACGAGCAGGATGTGAACAGGCGAGGACGACATGTGTGTTTCTGCTTGATCTCGACTGAGATGAATGAGTACAGTACAGTGCATTACATAAAGCGAGGACTAGCAATGTGGGCAACCTATTACGAGGTATGAAATGAATTGTTTCGGAGTGAAGAAGGATTAATGCTTTTCGAGATGAGATGAGGAGAGAAAAGATGAGACGTAAGCTTGACAGCAAGGTAGCACGGTAAGGCGTTCAGAGTCTGTGATTTCGTATCAAGCGCACTGGAAACGGGGAATGAACGTCGCACTTTGAATATCCTCAAATATTTCAGCAAGCACTTGACTTGAAATTTTCTCGGATTGCGCTACTGCTCCAGGGCGGCATTTTAGTTGCACAGGCTTGCAAATGAGTGGTCTTCGCGACTCATATCCATCCGCCGGAATCAGTAGGTTCATCTGCGTTATCCAGTCGCTGGGCTGCAGGGCTTGAGCGTTTGTAGTCGGAGTGCAATGAACCCGAAGCTCTCACTTTGGACCTCTGCAAACGCGGTCCACACTTCAGACACTTGGACGGCGAGCGGTAGACTGCCTGGACGTCAAAAGAGCTCCCTCGTTCTTTCCACGGTTGAGGTAGGTGGCCTGTCAACTCTTTGTGCTCTAGCGCTAATTCGAGTGGCGTCCGCCTCTGAGCAAAATTCGTCCAGAAACGATCGTCGAGGTCGGGGTTGGTTGAGAACGCTTTAACGTACTTGAGGACGCTTCGTAGTGCCTGCAGGGGTGTTCCGTGCTCAGTCGTGGGCCCAAAGTCGGCGCCGGCCTCTTCCAGAAGATAAAGCTTTTCCGTCGTGAGGAGCAAATCATCAGCGGACCAACAGCATGGAAGGTTACTCTCAACACCATGCCCGATGATGTGTTCTACGAGCAGATAATGCACAATCTTGTAGCCTTTCGAAGATTTGCTGCTGATGTCCACGCCGAAAGAGAGGAGGACCTCAAGTTGACCGGCAATGCTATATCCCTCTCCGTAATGAGATATGTCATACTCGCAAGCCCATACGAATAAAGGTGGCTCGATTGGGAATACGCGACCGGCTGATATGAAAGCAGGCGCTTCAACGCGTGGCCAAGATTGCAGTGGCCATTGAATGCTGGAGTGATTATCCAAGAATTGCGGCATCTGTCCATAACCGAGTCGTATATAAATTACCAGATGCAAGCTGGTGAGTTCTTTGTCGTATTTGAAGATTGAATTGACAGTTCGTCGCAATCTCTTGATGTACGGTTCAGACACTGTGGGACCGGTGCCATCACGACAATTATAGCCCCAGAATTCACCAGAGCATTCGAGCATGCCGAGGACAAGCTTACTCCGCTGCATTACTGTGAGCGAGCCTAAACGACCCATCCTGGACTCCAGATATTGAGGGCTGAAGTGTGTTGCGGCGAGAATGACGTCGTTCAGACCCTTCGAAGCTCGCGAGAGATCGCACCAGTAGTCGACCGTGTGTTGCTCGAAGAGCGACAGATGAATCATCGCAGTTGGCGTCTGCATCGCACGCACGATCTCCTGCGTATAATGAGTGTCATTAATATCCAGGTCTCGTTGTGCGTAGATCACGATGGTCGCAATGCCGTGATACAGCAGTCGCGTCCATGAATTCAAGTTCTCGTTGGGAACGAGCTCAGAGATCGCTTGGGCGAAATCTGCATATTCAACATGCTTCTTGTAGCCACATGCCGGCAAGTTTAGCTTGGAAATCTCGAATCTGCCATCGGCAGAAATCAAGGCTTTGCAGCAAATCAAGGGCCATAAGTGGTTCCGGAAAATGCGATTGATATCATGAGGAATGGATAGCTCTGCCCAACGACTTCGGATCGAGAATGATCTCACCGTCTCATGCATAAGTCGTACTTCTAGTGTCCCGTCTCCAAAACCGGCGTTCTGCTCTGGCTGGGGTGAGCCGACCTCAAGGAGCCCGCCTAAGGTCGCATAGATCCTTCTTTTGAATAGCCTGCCATTGATGTTCATGGCAGTGAGAGAGTTAATACTCTCTTCACAGGCCAAGAAATGCAAGGTCGCACGAAGCAGCTCTACACTTACTGTGACGTTCGTCTCGGCAACCAGTGTGTAGATAAGGGCAGCTTCGGGTTTGTTGTTTTGAGGTATACGATCCACTATCCTTTGGTACATACCTTCGAGGGCCTCCGGCAGCTCTTCGAGGAGGGCCATTATCTCTTCAGCAGTGCCACCAGACGCGCAAGCTAGCACGATTTCTTCCAAGGCTAGAACGACCCACAGAAAGACACCTTCGGCTCGCTTATGCACTAATTCTCGGATGTTATCCAGATGCAGAGCGCTGAGGTCGTGCTGGTACTCCTCTACCGTAAAATCGATGTACTGCTGGATTCCAGGTGCATTGTGGTCAGACATGTGTAAGTTCGGACATTCCTCCAGTAGATGGAGTATCATTGGCGTGCGGCGACTTGCCAGACACATTTTGACATTTTCAAATTCACCTAACGGAAGAAGCGAGTCTCTAAGCAAAAGCCTCACGTTACCAGTAAATTCGTCCAGACCGTCGATGAACACCATGAAGCGCAGGTCAGTCCCCCTTAGGGCTTGTTTGAGCATTTGCTCTAATTCTTCGACGGATAGGTTGTTATCGTCAACGCGAAAGGGGTCGATACTATCGGTCACATCAGGAATGTGCGCTGTCATCTGGTTTAAAAGTGTTCTCAACAGCCCCTCGACAGAATTTGGGACATCGGCTCCTCTTCTGAAATCAAAGAAGAAGTGTATAACCTCCCAACGTGTTGCGCATGAGGGAAGTCTGCGTCTGAGCTCAGGAGTCCGCCCAAGATACTTCATTAGAGTCGATTTCCCAGAGCCAGGCTT
The DNA here is from genome assembly GCA_000315175.1 of Herpotrichiellaceae sp. UM238. Taxonomy (NCBI): domain Eukaryota; kingdom Fungi; phylum Ascomycota; class Eurotiomycetes; order Chaetothyriales; family Herpotrichiellaceae; species Herpotrichiellaceae sp. UM238. The sequence goes on along the minus strand of AMYF01000104.1, from coordinate 51,709 downwards.
CCCAGAAATCCAAAATGTTCGCATTTGAGAATCGCTGAGCCACATTGCGAACGTGCTTGCCCATATCCATTCGCAAGTAGACTCGTTAGCAGTGCGAATGTGGTTCATACGGCTGTTCATTGATTCGTAGTAAAAGGCTCTGGTGTCCCCTAATGGTGTCAACATATACCGAATATGACTGGCCGCTTGATCTCACGCTTTGTCTGATCATCTCGTCGATTTCGAGGGTAATGATGGTGATGATGGTAGACATCACCGAAATGTGCCTTGGAATTGCCGTAAAGATCCACGTCTCGATATTCCTTTCTGCCATCGTGAAGATTCGGGGTGCATGTTTCAGGGTACTGTGGTTGGGAGGTCATTACGCAGTATGGCGCGCTCGCCGCATGCTAAAACATCAGAGTACTTCATCATGCTTCTTGACAGAGACACGGCGAAGGTCGTCCTGTCATCGAGGCAATGAGACAGGCCGCGAACGCAGGGCGGCACGCTTTGACTTTTCATTGGACGACATTCTCTGCAGGCAGGCGACGGAACGGGCAGTGCAACAAGGATTCTCATCGAGCTGTCAAGCAAGCCTCATGGCACAGCACTCGGTTTTCGTTGGACCAACACGAAGAGTGGCAGCAGCCATGCTGATACAGGCACGAGATCTAGGCTACCAACGTGGGCGAACCGGACCGAGAAACACGACACAGAACAACTCCGTGTAGGAAATGGTGGGACTGGCCGGAGCGAGTAGGAAAGTGTCGACAGAGCAGGGAAGGTTCTCCGAGACGGCGTTCTGTGAACAGGGTTGTGGCAAGCGGAAGTTGCTAAGGCATTGACCATCGATAGGACAAGGGGGAATTTTAGTCCATGAAGACGCACAATTGCAAAATATACAATCAAAGTCCTGTGGGTCTGGCACTATGTAGCCAACGTCCCCCATTTATGGCTTATTCTGTGAGCTCAGCATTCAATCAAGAGTGAGTGCCTGGTGGGTTCTCGGTTCTTCGATCATAATCCCTCTGCCTCGTCTGCTGGCCCATACTGGCCACCTGCTCCGAAGCGACGGGCACTTTGCTCTCAGCACCCTCCAGGCTGACGTTGTGCTCTCGCGCTGGCACTGGTCCGCCAGTATGGTCCTTCTGCAAATTCTCGGCCTCAACACTGGTGTCACCGTGTAGGCCGCTTCCACCTTCGGCCTTACCCTGCAGACCCTGCCTCGCCTTCTCCCTGTGGCGCTTTCCGTCATGTGCTAATTCTGCGCTTGTCTGACCACTTCCTGGGTGGCCGTACCCAGTGTGCACATCTGAAGAAGTGCTTCCTGGCATATCTAGAGCTGATGTAGCGGTGGACGAGGAGTCTGGATTATTGGCTTGTCCTGGAACTTCATTGATGGGGTTAGGTCGGTAGGTGGAAGACTTGGGTGCAGAGCCTGGTGGTAGAGTCTTGGCATGGAACTCGGGGGCTGCGTCGTTGCCGACCGGTCGTCCTGGTTGGTGCTATGATGGTGTTAGAGGGTTGAATATTGGGCGGGATGGCATGGAGGGTAACACTTACGCCTGAGGTTTCCATGGGCTCGGCTCTTGGTTTGCTGGGATGGAATTCGCCCTGGGTGTTGGTCATGGAATCTGCATTTCTGCTTGCCATCGTTGCTGTTACTCAAGGTACTTTTGCAATTTTCTGTGTTCCTTGTTCTTTGGTGAAACATTGATGTTAGGAGGAGCAAGTAGCTTCGATAGATGCTTAATATTTCCATCCGCACACTGCTATGGAGTTGCGTATCTGTTCAAGTTGACGTCACGTCGAGAACCATCGAGGGAACCACTTCCTCATTCAGCAAGATCAGGGCCCGGGTCTCTTTTCCGACCACTAGTGCACTGACGTCACAGTGCTCCTTTTCTGTAAATCATTGCACGGTGTTGAAAAGTCCTGTGGGCTAATTGAGGTCGAGTTCCACCTTCTGCATTTTGCTGGAACTCTGAGAATAATGTCTGGTGAAATAAAGTCTAAAGGAGGCGCCGAAATTGAGATCGGCGACACCGTATCAGCACCATATCGGGGTGGAAAACATGAGTTCGAGGTGGGTAGTAGAGAACCGCTACCTGAAATCTTGCTGAACAGATCGTCTTGCTAGGCTGAGAAAATTATTGAGGATGAGCAAGAAGCTCGAGCCGAGGGAGCGAAAGGTGCCGTGAAGCCTCCGGTCGTGGTAGGAAAAGATCAGAATGACAAGAAGGTCAGCCACAAACCTGGTACCTTGACAGACGTGTCCAAGGAATAGCAAGGGTTGTGTAAAGCTTTCTCAGATGTTTCTGAAGTCGCAGTCCTTGTTTGTAGCGAGAGCGACTGGCCAATTGCAACTGCAATTTCAATCTCAATCTCAATCAACGCCTCTCTCGTAAGTTTTCTGAGACAACCCTGCCTGCCGTTCGTCCTCACTTGGTCGTACGCTCTCATCATCTGTACCATCAAGCTCAACAGTAGGAAGGTCAAACTTCGACCTGTTCTTTGTACGTGCCTTTGCCTGCTGAAGAGCCTGCCTGAGCTTATCTCCCAAAGGTTCTGCAATGACCGTAGCAACCACGTAATCCCCGTCATGGCTAATGCTCAGACGGCCTTCTTGGTGGTGCTCATGGCCTGCTGCAAACACCCGCTCATGCAAATCTTGGTATGGCTGGCAGACAATCTTCACGCTAAGAGAGCCTTCGTGTTTATTGTTAGCTTCGGAGTCAAGAGATCGACCGGTGCTTTGATCACGGTCCATTTGGGTCCTGACGTCTTTGAAGCCTACCAAGTCAGCTCCCCAGGCCTTTCGAGCGGCCTCTTTTGCGGCCCATCTTCCAGCTAGAAAGGTCGACAGTCTTCGCTCCCATGGCCCTCTGGGCTCATCCTTGAGCCGATCTATTGCAGTATTGAAGGCTTTTGCTTCGATATCACGTTTGGCATCGATGCGACGGCGGCCCGATACAGCCAAAGGTTCCAGGATTTCGTAGAATGTGCGATTGATATCCATGATTCGCCCAAGTTCCCTTGGATGAAGAATGCGCCGTGCAAGAAGAGCAATCCTTTTGGGGTTCTGTAACACGTCCCATCGTGGCAGGTGCACGATATCTGTGCCAAGCACGAACGGAAACTGTTTCATAGGTGAATGGAGATAGGTTGAAGTACTCAGGGAATTGGTATTGAACTCGATTTATCAAGATCGTCAACCATGTTTGTTGACGGGCAGGGGTTAGAATTGCACACAGCTGTCCTTTATCATGCCGTAAGCGCGTCAATCAAGTCGCTTTATTGGCCTTGCTGTGGTGTACTTGTATGGCCTGACAAGCACAACATCTGTTGCACTTGCGAGTTATTAGGGTCACGGGATCTAGTCCTTGTCTATCAGTCAACCATTGGTTGAGGTTTATGGAATATTACAATGTTTGAGAAGAAGCTTTTGGATTTGGAGTTGCCTCGCATCGGCTTTGCTGAAAGGTTTGTGCCCGCACTACTCCGACGGCATGTATTGAGGAGTGCAAACCGCGGCAAAAAGTTCAAACTGTTTGTGAAGGCTCGGACATCTTCAAATATAAGCATATTTTGGATCAAGGGCTCTGTTGGCATACCCTCCTGTGGCTCTTCTCGGACAATTCAGATTTGACATTTAATCATACCAGTCGTGGCCGACACCATCATGCTCCACGTTAATTGCTCGGGCACACCCTACGAGGTGAGTACGGTGATCTCCAAGTGATGATAGCATCACTAAAACGATTCTAGGTTGGAAAGCAGCATGGCCAGCAAGCAGCTGCACAAGTAAAAGGCAGCATTAGCTTCTACGAGGATTATTTTAAGCGCAAGACTGGCAAGTCCTGGCCTCAGGTGCAGGAAGTCGCCAGGCAGTTTCTGCCGTATCTTGAATCTTCATTTCCGGCATACCTGGAGGAGATCCGAGGCATTGCGGATGGCACCGGCGTCGAATACGAGTCGATCCTGGCATTGAATGTCAGAACGGAGATTGGGTTTGGTATGCTCAACGATGGGTGCACGGCTTTTGCATGGAAGACAGAGGGGGGTAGTTTCATTGCGCAGAATTGGGATTGGGAAGGTGAGCAGCAAGGGAACATTGTCTGTGCAAGAATTGCGCAGGAGGGCAAGCCGACGATTCATATGATGACCGAGGCTGGAATTATAGGCAAGATAGGCATGAACAGCGCTGGTGTGGGCGTCACACTGAACGCGATCAGTGCTAAGGGAGTGACGTTCAACAAATTGCCTTGTCACCTTGCTTTGAGGACTGCCCTTGAGAGTAGCTCGTTGCAAGAGGCGAAGATGAGATTGAACAAGGCTGGTGTTGCTTCAGCTTGTCACATCCAGGTCGCTGATGCAGAGGCTGGTAGCATTGGATTCGAGAACACAGCTTTCGATCAAGCTGAGCTGGAAATGAAGGGCGGCATCAACACACATTCGAATCACTTGACTGTTCCTCACAATGGTGTCGAAGACAAACTCATGCTGCCGGATTCGCCATTCCGCTTGGATCGTGTCAGGCAGTTGTTGGGTACGATCGGGTCGAATCCTACCATGCAGAAACTCCGAGATGTTCTCAAGGACGATAAGAACTCTCCGTGTGCCATCAATCGGTCACCCACAGAAAAGTCAACAATCCAGACTCTTTTTTCGATTGTGATGGACCTGCAAAAGCGGCATGCAATTGTCAAAATGGGAAAGCCGACTCAGGAAGGAGAAGAATTTGAGTTGAGGCCATAGAACCTGTCGCCGGACCCATCGCTTGTGAAGTCATGTTATTTTGTAGTATTTACAAGCTGGCCTCTTGCTTCGCATAATGCCAACCATGTCGAAAAGTATGGTAAGCTTAGTGAGGCTGCTTGCCTTCGATCTTGGCCTTCTTGTCTTCTTGCTCGACTGATTGTAGGAATTCTCTGTAGCCCATATCAGACGGAACTTGGGAGCTGGAGGGGATATACGGACTGGATAAATTTCTCTTCGTCTTTGCTTCCTGCGTTGATAGGAGGTGTCTGCTTTGCCTCCTTGGGACCTCCTCTGGTAGCTAGCCAAGATCCACCGAATAGCGCCCCGAGTGTGGCCATAGCAAGCTTTGCATCTTGTCAGCTGTGCCTTCCACGGTGCAAAAGAATATCATCCTCAAGAGCTCAGAGAAACATACAACATGAGATCCGACCTGCCTTCCGGCAATTGTATATGTGGCAACCATGCTGGCGGTGTGTCTCGACAAACACTAGGACTGAGAAGGGTGTAGGAACCTGAGATGTGTGTAATGCGAGGCCAAGTCGGGAGACTTCACAGCAACGTTCGAGGTCGACGCTGCTTGCGCTTCGCCTGAGCTTCCTTCCGCAGGAGCTCGAACGAGTCAAACACTAACCTCTTTTGAGGCTCCTTCAAAAGTACGGCGTACTTGCGCAAACTGGCTTCCATGTCATCCGTACCTTAGGTACCAGGCGAACAGCCGTGTGAGGGACGACGTCAGAGGCGACGGTTGGTCTGGAGCTGCCCGGATGAGCACATCCTCCAGGTCGCATGCTCGTGGCTTTTTTTGCTTTGCTGGACCTGGGAGCCTACGGGTGGCACAACGTTTTCTCCAGCTTGCTCACTTGAATTGTGCATGCACTGTTTCTGCTTTTTCCTCCTGCCCGACCTTATCTCAGGCACTGCCGTCGTTTGTGCTTCTTGCGTCTTGAGCCCAACCATTTCACTATAACTTACTATGCCGAAGGACTCAGAAGAAAGGCTGGTGCCGGAAGGTGCACCAGCGTCTGTGACAGATCATCTTCCCAGGCAAAAGCTGCCGAGGGCCCTACAGAGGTTGTCCGACAAAGATGACGACTTCTTTGACGACCTCTACGACGGCAAGTACGAAGCATGACCTGTGAGAATGTAACCAGCACTCACCAAACGTGCTCCTAGCCTAGGTGATACCACCGACAGTTCTGTTCGATATGCTGCCTATGCGAATCGGATTCGGACAATCATGCTGAGTGCCCATCGATACGTTGCATACACATCGGATATCGGCGAATCGTTCAGACCGGTGGCGCATCCGTACCTCGTGAGAGGCGCATATGCTGTTTCGTGGGCATATCTGATTGGCGATGTGAGCCACGAGGGATGGAAAGCGTACAAGAGGAATCAAAAACTCCTGCACCCCGAAAACAATGAACACATGCAAGCAAAGGTGGACGGCTCGCCAGACAAGCAGAGCCTGATGCAAACACCCGTTAAGATACCTGCGATAGAAGACTGGAAATCTGTGGTAGCGCAACGGGCGGTCTTCCAGAGTGTTGCCAGTATGGGTTTGCCCGCTTTCACCATTCACAGCATTGTCAGGTACTCGGGCAAAGCGTTGAAGAATGCAAAGAACGCTACGATCAGGACGTGGGGACCAATTGGGGTGAGCATGAGACATTCACCAGGGATTCTGGCACGATGCTAATTTGTCCGTCTAGCTCGGTCTTGCGGCAGTCCCAGCACTACCATACATGTTCGATGAGCCCGTTGAGCATGCAGTAGAATGGACGTTCTACCATGCGTTCAAAGCGATAGGAGGTGAGGGAGCTGTCAGCCCCAGGAATCCAACGGGCAGATCGCACGCATTACAGCAGGAGGCCAAGTTGAAGAAGGAATTATGACCGGTCGTGTCGCACACAAAAAGCAAGCAAGGCGTTTATACAGGTATCACGTTCCCAGAACATATATTTTCTACCCACTCCAAGCAAAAGCAACGTTTACGGAAAGTATCGAGCGATGCACGAGCTTCCATGTGCATCGCTCGAAGCCCGATCATTCCCACACTGGTCGCTCGTATTATCATCGTTTGTTCGATTGGTTGAGATGCTTTGTTCCCCTGCAAAGACGGGTTGTGTTGCGGCGACTTTTTCCGGCATGCGTCTCGGCAAGAAATGTGCCGACGGCAACAACCGCGACTTCACCGCGACTGCGACTTTCCCAGACTCACTTTTGTCACTCCGCGTCCCGCCTGTATCCGCGTTTGAGAGGAAATCTCCCCAGACTGGTGGTCATCCCCGATATAGTCAGGTTGTTGCAGGGCGCTCGTGGTGATGTGTCCGATCTCCTCTGTTCGATAGAATTCATGTTCCAGCATTGTTGTCCCTTTCCTATTACTGGCGCATTGCGTGCATGGCACAGTTCGACGGGCGTTTTTCTTCATCTCAAGATCTACCATGAGTCAACAGCAAGCGTTGCATGGACTGAATGATGCACAGATACCTGTGTCGAAAGTCCAAGATGGAGAGCTGACAAGGGCCGCCATTCAAAGCTGGAACACAAAGAAGCTGGGCCTCCGAGTCGGCGCAGATGCTGTCTCGGCTGCGACGGCTTCACTGCTGGTTGCGCCCGTCATCACCATCATCGACCAGTGAGTCCTCACACTCTCGGGATGCGTCAAAGATTCCTTCCTAGACATCAGCTAACGCGTGTCAGATCAATCGTCCGCAAAGCAGCAAGCTCTGCCCCGCTGTCTACCTCTCTGTTGACCGCAGCGACCTCCGTCCTGACCCGTCCGCATCGCTTTCTGTCGTCCCGACCCTTCCTCCTGATTTTCTCCCTCTACTACAGCACCTACTTCACCGCAAACACAATAGACACCCTCACCTCCACAATCGAGGACAGAAACGCCAAAGATGTCACGTCAGGCCCTACCAAATTCGCCGCAACCAGCGCAGTTAACATGTCGATGTGCGTGTACAAAGACAGCCAGTTTGCGAAGCTCTTCGGCAATACGGCATCTTCAAGTCCAGCCGCCAAAATCCCCAAGGTGAGCTACGCGCTCTTCGCGTGCAGGGACAGTCTGACCATCTTTGCCTCGTTCAACCTACCGACGCTTATCGCGCCGAGACTGGCTGAGCTGCCGGAGAGTGTTCAGTCCCGATTCGCACGGATACTCAGCACCGAGTCGGGTCGGACAAATACAGCTCAATTCCTGGCGCCAGCGGCAATGCAGTTGTGTAGTACGCCGTTGCATCTGCTGGGGCTAGACCTGTTCAATAGGCAAGGAAGGCTTGGGTTCGGCGAGCGAGCCGGTCAAGTGGTGAAAAATTGGGCTGTTTGCTCATTTGCGAGAATGGGAAGAATCGTGCCAGCGTTCGGAGTTGGCGGGGTTGCTAATGCCCAGATGAGACAGAGGATGATGGAGAAGCTTGAATAAAATGGCCTGCAGCGAGGGGCGATGCTACTCAGAGTCACAGTACATTGTTTGAATGGCAGCAAGGCGTTACGAGGCATGATCGGCATAATTCACCCCCAGGGAGGTTTAACGGCTCACGAGGAAAAGGCCTCAGCGAGCAGCATAGACTGCACGGTACAAGGATGAAGGCAATGTACAACAAGATCATTAGCGAGGTCGAGACATGTACAGCATCGCATGAGTGTACGCTTCATCTCATTTGGTTGGATGATCAAAAGCATAGGAAGTGCATTGATGGCCACGAAATACTGCATATAGAATATAGAGTAATGATTATGATGGTTACAAGTCTAACTGGTCTATTTTTCTCATGTACATGTTCACGCCACGTAGTAAGCAATAGACGTAGGCTGGAGACCAGTAGATGGGGAGATGGCATTTTCGGACCCCAGACCGACCCCTGCAGCATGTGCTCGACTGTGCTGTGCTGTGCTGCATGTCCGCGACGATCCCGAACTCAGCCAGCTTGCGCGGTACCGAGACACCTCAACGTTTCCTCCAGACCTGCAATTCATACATTCATTCTTTCGCTTCCTGGATCCACCGTTGCGTCAACTTGTTGACTGCGTACCTCCAGTATCCATTCTCAGCTGGGCCAATTCTGCGTGAGCTCGCTACCTTCACTCCTAACCGCAGCGACCGTCAGCACCGTCGGCGCTGCCAGACTTGTACAACGGCCTTTCCTTCTTTCACGCCTGCGCAAACACGTAGCGCATTTGAAAGTGCACAGCGCACAGCGCACACACACATAACCAGACAACTGCAGCGCCCTTGCCCTACAAGTAACCTTGACGATCAAAGAACTACACCTCTCCCGTGCACTACACTACAGTACATAACGTAGCTCTGCCAGCCAATTCAAACACCCACCCACCCACACCTCCTCGGCCCAGCGCACCATGGCGACCACGATAGCAGACCTCATCTCCAACTTCACCAACTGCCTGTTCTGCTTCCCCTCCTCCCCAAACCTCAAGATCAACACCCGCACCCTCAAACTCCTGCGCCTGCTGGGCGAAGGCGGCTTCTCCTACGTCTACCTGGTCCAAGACACCTCCACATCGGCCCTGTACGCGCTCAAAAAGATCCGCTGCCCCTTCGGCCAGGAATCCGTCGCGCTCGCGCTCAAAGAAGTCGAGGCCTACAGTTTGTTCGCCGGCGTGCCGGGCGGCGAGTACATCATCCACAGCGTCGATCACCAGGTCAAAGACGAGGGCGGGCGCGTGAGCGGGATCGGCGCCGGCGCCGCCGACGGTGGCGGCCAGCAGAAGACGGTGTACATCCTGCTGCCGTACTATCGCCGGGGGAACCTGCAGGACGAGATCAATGCGAACTTGGTGAATCGGAGCCGGTTTGCGGAGCGGCGCTTGATGAAGATCATGCTGGGCGTGTGTAGGGGGTTGAGGGCGATGCATCGGTATACGATACCCGGTGGGGGTTCGGGGGGTGCGGCGGGGGCGAGGAAGCAGGCGCGCGCGGTGCGGGAGGAGGCTGCGGGGGCGGATGCGGAGATGGCGAGGCGCGCCGGGCGGACGATGACGGCGAGTGCGCGGCGCAGTGCGGACGACGAGCGGGAGCAGGAGCAGCCGCTTATGCCGGGAGATGCAGGCGGGGAAATCACCGCTAGCCAGGCGGGCAAGAAGGCCGGTGAGGCGCATGCGTATGCGCATCGCGATATCAAGCCGGCGAATATCATGCTTGACGATGCGGATACGGATGCCAGTGGTGATCCGAAGCCCGTCTTGATGGATCTAGGGAGTATTGCGCCCAGCCCGACGCCCATCACGAGTCGGAGTCAGGCGCTCGCGGTGCAGGATACGGCTGCGGAGCACAGCACGATGCCCTACCGGGCGCCCGAGCTGTTTGATGTGAAGACGGGGAGTGTGATCGACACAAAGGTCGACATATGGAGTTTGGGGTGCACGATGTATGCTTGCTTAATCGGGAAGAGTCCGTTTGAGGCGAGGAGCGACGAGACGGGCGGCAGTCTGTCCATCTGTGTGCTGGGCGGTGATTGGAAGTGGCCGGATGAGAATGCGCCCAAGCCCAAGAGGCAAGGGACCATTGTGGAGAGTGGCGATGGAGCTGCGAACGGGAGTGCTGGAGGAGGGGCTGGAAGTAGCGGGAGAAAGTATCCTTGTGAAGAGGTGAGGGAGGTTGTGAGGCGTTGTTTGGCGGTGGAGAGTGCTGAGAGGCCCGATGTCGATGAATTAATCGTTTTGATCGAGGAGACTTTGAAAAAGATTCCAGATGGTGGTGACGGTATGGGTGATTGATGTGTTGTACCAATCCACGGCAGTGTCATGTTTCGTGTCGTCTGCAGGCACAAATCTTGTGGGAAATAGGAAGAGCTGAGGGCGATATGCCCGGCTGCGCATGCATTTGCTAAACACAGGCAGTCTCGCTTTTGGAATCGAGCGCCGGTCACTATTTGAGGAGAAAAATGGGCACTGAGGTGCCCTCGCCATGGCCGGTGATACATATTCAGCCGCGAATTGGTTGCTTTCTGCACCGCGAGTTCAGACGCTCTCCTCGTGGCGATTAACGTTGGAACCATACTTGTACTATGATAGCTATGTACCTGTCCGCAAGAGAGGGGGTTCCTAATTACAATGATCCAGGAGAATGCTACACAAAGCTGGGATAGAGTCGATGGGAGGACGTCAGTTCCGCGACGGGATTCTCCAGGTTTGGACACAAGCTTCGGCATTGATTTCGATAGAGCTTTGCACACAAACGTGTTCAGACGACAAGTTGGGTATGATTCCCATCAGAAAGCCTACATGAGCTACGTATGAATAATCGAAATATCTCCGCTGACTTTTACCAATGACCATCATGAACATCACGCGGTATGCGTACATGGCCTCTTCCAATGAACCGGCGTCCGGCTTCTGGCTCAGCATCACGTATGTACACATGGTAAAAAGGATGCATTTTCTGCCATTTTGAACATGCAGTTCGGAGAGGCGTATAGTGGCTGAGAGGGGACAGACAGATGCCCTTTACTCTGTTTGCTGGAAGCACGTCAGCAATCTCGACGAAGCATATGACTGTATTAATACAGTCGTTGACGAGAGGTTCTCGGTGGGGCATGCGCGTATAGAAGAGCTGGTCTCCTGGGGCTGGGCGGATAGCATGGTAGTGGTCATGTGGAAGGCCTCATCATCATCGATGCGTAACCGGACTTGCCTCGTACCTAGGCGTGGTAGGTCTGGCTGTGGCCTTGTCCATAAGCATACATCATGCTTGAGAGCATTGGGTGTACAGAGGATTGATGCTCTCGAAGCTAGACTCATCGGAGATGAATGTTGTGTCGATGCTGTCCTTGGGAAGGCCTTGCTTCTCATCTAAGCTCTCAGTTGCCGAACGAGATGTATGCTAAAAATGGCTGAGAAAGGGGCAAACCCGCGGTCGGATATGGTTTATTGTAAATAGGGAGCTCCATCTCGAGACTGTAGTTGAAAGGGGGTCCGCCCGCCCAATGTGTCTTTACAGATCAGTATGAGCACGGAGGTAGATGCAGGGTCCACTCTGACAGTAATCAGTTCAGCAGGAATATGGCAGACCCATAAAGTTGGACAATGAAGACAGTTTGGGACTGAGAAGATTACTCTCGGGAGTAGCCGTGCTTGCTGTACTCAAAATAACGGGTAAGTAGCCTCCTTCATAAGGTCGATATAGGAAGGTTCGAAGCGTGAACAGCTCCTAAATTGGCAGTTAGTGGCCGGGTTCAACTACCTCGATGCCATAGTACTCCGTGTATTTTGAGGTCGATTGCATGACAGACAGAGCGGGCATACGACATTGCGGAACTCTGGACAGACCAATTGACCCCCTGAAACCATTAACGTAGGCGAGCATGTGGCAGCTCAAAATACAAGAAGCGGCGAAAATTCGAATCGTGCGACGTCCATGCCTAGCTGGATCACCAGAAATTTCAAGAGTGAGTCCAAGAGGCTATGGGAAAGGGGACATGAACTTCTGTAGATATCACTCGTTACAGGCTTGTCGTGTTTCGCAGAAACAAATGATACTCAGTATGATTCCGGCGTTACGGTAGAGTCCCGTGGGCGGTGGTATCACATGGAGTTCGGAGCATTGCTTAGCGTTCGTATTCTGGCCACGACAAGCGTCCTTAGCCAACGCAGATAACCTGTTCGTTCTCGTGAGCGCTGGGCGCTATAGCGAATCGAAGAACGCCACCTTCAGAACAGCCGACATACTCTTGCTTACACTTCTCTCTAGTCGGACTGCGTAGTGAACGCCTGCATAGCCGAATTCTTCAGTAGAGTGCTAGCTGCAGTAATGCAAACTCACCATTGACACCACCCGGGGGCCCTCACTCCCACATGTCTAAGCACCAAATACCTTCACCATGCCGTCGTCTGTGTATTGTCGACAATGTCCAGCCACCATCGCCGAAGTCACCAAGATTCAAGCTCCCTCGCAACCATTTGAGTGATTATGCCGGGTGAAGGGCTTCTTTCAACGTTCTTCAAGCCGATAGTCGGCCTCGTTATCGCCATCGTTGTTTACTATGTTATCACATCGTTGGTCGCATATCGCAAGCTGCGACACATCAGCGGCCCTCCGTTGGCTGCTTTCTCCCAGTTATGGCTCTTCAATGTTACTGTCAAAGGGGATGTCTATCTAGCAGCCGAAAAGGTGCTTCGCAAGTATGGTAGGTCATCAGCATCTGCAAGCTGAGTAGGATCATCTTCACAGCCTTTAAGTGCTCCCGTCTTGTCGAGCTACCTTGCCAGGAATTGCTGAACGATATTCTAGGACGCCCTGCTCGAATCGGTCCTAACATGATTATCCACGATGACCCAGAAATAGCCCGATTCATCTCAGCACCACGCTCGCCGTTTCGACGAGGTCACTGGTACAAAGGTATGAAATTCGACGCACGAATCAATAATCTGCTGAGCGAGACCGATGAAAAGCGCCACAATGAGCTCCGAGCCATGATGATGCCCGGCTACACGGCCAAGGAGGTTCCTTCTCTCGAGACCAAGATTGACGCCAGACTCCTTGACCTGATCAACTTGATACAGAATAAGTATGTATCCAATAAACTAGTAATGGACTTTGCGCAGAAGGCGCAATACTTCACGCTCGACTCCTTGACAGACATAGCTTTCGGGTACCCTTTCGGCTTCTTGACCCAGGACAAAGACCTCTTTGACTACAACAAGTCATCTACAGAGTTCTTCCCTATTCTGGAACTAGGCGCCAACATTCCATTCATCCATGGCATTTTGTCAAGCAGGCTCATGCAAGCACTTGCGGGACCGAAGCCAGAGGACAAAGCTGGTCTTGGCGCAATCATCGGAGTTGCGCAGAAAGTCGTCGCTGATAGATTCAAGCAAGGCAAGGACAGCAGCACTCGAGACAAAGACATGGTCGACTCCTTCATCAAGCATGGACTGACTCAACTCGAAGCCGAATCCGAATCACTGCTGCAGATCTTAGCTGGGTCCGACAGCACCGCCACGACCATCAGAATGACTTTCCTCCTCCTGCTCACAAACCCAGCTGTCTACGCCAAATTGCGATCTGAGATCGACACGGCTATCGCAGCGGGAAATGTCTCCTTCCCAGTCATCAGGAACTCCGAAGCCCTCCGACTCCCATATCTCCAAGCCGTGATCAAAGAGGGTCTCAGGCTCTGGCAACCGCTCAACGGCATCGTCACAAAGGATGCGCCAAGGGAGGGAGTCACGGTCAACGACGTCTATATTCCTGGTGGCACACAAGTCTATCTATCGCAGCACTCGATGATGCGCAGGACGGATCTGTTTGGACCTGATGCTGAGATATTCAGGCCGGAAAGGTGGCTGGACGAGGATGAGGCGAAGGTGAAGGAATGGGAGAGAATTTGGGAGTTGAGTTTTTCGGGCGGACGCTTCACGTGTTTGGGGAGGGGAATTGCATTGATGGAGTTGAACAAGGTGTTTGTTGAGGTGTGTTCGTTGTCAGGTCGCACTAGCGTGAATGACTCTGCTGACGCTGGTATAGCTTCTTAGGAGATTCGATTTCGGGTTGTTGGATCCTGTCAATACGGTAAAGACGAAGTGTCACCAGTTACATGTGCAGAAGGATATGAATGTTGTGGTCCTGGAGAGAGCGAGTTGATGGAATTACTGGAAATGTAGCAAGCTAACACCATCTATTTTCAAGATGTGTTACATGGGCATGCTAGTATCCATCCGCCGTATCATTGACAAAGGCCCGATATCAACACTTACAACTGAGCCTGATACTTTCCACTGTGGATAAGCTGAAATTCGTCAGTTGCGATGTCCATTCACTCACCTTGGGGCCATGCAGCACCCCGCCAATCCGGCAGCTCATATGTGCGTGTTTCTGCTGGCTTGATCCTCCATGTTACGGTCTTGGGAATACTGTTGCATTTCCAATGCTCGCTCTGGTATCGTCACTGCCGGAACATCCTGACTTCTTCCATGTCTTTGTACCCTGCAGTCGCCGTATCCAGATGTCACAAATTTGACAGCGGTGATGGTCGGCGACTCAAAAAAAACTACACAGGAGCGACCTGCTGTACGAACACGACGAAAGGAAACGTCAAAGTCGGTGTACAAGTGACAAGGCTGGCTGAGCTTGGCTCGTCACAGACTCGATACACCTCGTGTGCAGAGCTTGAAACTGGGCAGGCCTTGGAAGTCGCCTAGTCGAACATCGAACCCCATGGACAGATAGTTCGAGCTACCTTGTCAGAACACTTGCGAGCTGTCGCTGTTGACATAGTCTTAATGAACTTATGGAACACCTACAAGTTAGCGGAAAGCGACAGCGCAGAGGATGCATGTCTCGTCACTGATCTATTAGGGATGCTTCCACATTTCACGTTGCGTAGATGGGCTGATCAGCTGCGGGTGTTGGCCGCAAACAGCCATGTAGAGCTGGCTTGGCAGCTAGCAGAAGACCTTCACTTCTGACTGGGCTAACTGTGGACTCAGCAAGTGATGAATTGATCATCAGAGTAATGGAGGTTAAGATTCAACGCTTTTCCTCCGGAGCCGGAAAAAACCTGGAGCAAGCTCATGTAACATAGTTCGGGAAAACCACATGACGGCTTCTGGCATCATGTCGGCCACTAGAGGTTAGGGTTGGTGTCAAGATTTCACAAAATCGCATTGGGGACAGAACGGAAATTGCTCCTCAAATGTGCTCTGTTTAGCAACAGATTTCGTGGAATCATTGAAAAATACTGCATTGATCAATGCACGAAGTGACATGAAATGAGGCGAGGATTGTTAGAGAGACAAAGATGCGCGAAATATGGGCGCTTGAAAAAGATCTGCAACTCGCTACCGCATTCTTGGAGTCGTCTTACGTTCGTCGCGGAATTGTTCTGCGTGATTTAATCAGTACAGTCTGATAGTGGTATCAATAACACAGCAATTAAAAGCGCGTATTTGGACATTGATAATGTTACTTTCTGGACTTGTCTAAGGCAGTTTTGCATGTGTTTGTATGAAACGCAAAGCTTCGAGCAGCCTAAAACCGCGGCCACGAATTGCGGTACTTTTGCGAATGCCAATATCAGCAAAATCTGGTCGCCGAGAAGTCGAACAAGTTGGCGAGGCAGGACCATCCTCTAGAGCCGCCTGGGTTAAAGTTATTGCTTGATTGAATCGAGCAACAGAATCACAAGTAGCTGGGAAGCTCCATCTAGCTTGTCTTATCACTCGGCACGAAAGTCCGGGGTCGCACCAGGAACCCATTGTTGATCCATCATTTTGGCACGCGATCAAATTTGGCAGCCTCCACAGGAACTTGCGCGAGATGCCACAGTCACAACTGGGACCTGTTATCTTTAGCTGGCGAGCCGTTGGAGCCTTAAAGTGAGGAATACACACCGGAACCTCAACATCACGACCATTTAAGAGCTGAGATTTACAAATTAAAAGTACATCCTTTGATGACTTGAAGCGTCGCTTGAATTTACCATTGTGGACGTAACCCTTTTGGATTTCGACGAACGTCGCGCAGGTTCTTGGAGTTTGAACTCAGATAATGACAACCCTAGCCTTGATTGGATGTAGTCACCTGTTCTCCATCGTATTACAACACTCAGATGCTATAATACCATGGAGTAAGTGCAGCCGCAATCTTAGGTCGACGCCTTTAACGACTTTTCATGCGCAGCGCGGTACGAGTCGCTAGCGGACAACATCCTAGTTCTCGCGCTGCAACATCCCTCCCAAAACGATGCATCTCTAGAGGCAAGAAAATTGAGCAGATGCACTCTGGCGATCTTATCAAGGATCCAGCAGCTTTCGAATCTGCGTCATTCACCAATCCCGCGATGTCATTTGCTTCTTTTAAGGTTGCATTGATAGCTGCACCACCATGATCACCATGGACTATCTTGTCATGGAAAGCTCTGATCTAATGCCGTCCAAACACTTGCGATAAGACTAAAGCACATCGGTGCACAGTATCCATGCTCACCCACTTCTCCCAGTCGCATGTGCATACCAAACATCCGCAGACAGTTCGCCAAATTGGCCGCACCGCATCCATTTATAAAGTGTAGCTGATACTTCTGACACACTGACTGCCCTTCGTGGATTTGTATCGAGTAAACGTCGAGTAATCGATCGCTACATTGGCAAAGCTACCAAAATATCCCTTGCAGAGCCTCACTAGGGCCCGGCATCGATTTCCAAGCTCTGTATCCACCTCTACGCACAGGCTTGCGCCCTGGTATCGAGATGGAGAAGACCTCGCGTTCGCGATTTGGTCATGTTATGAAGAAGATCGTACGTTTTAGCGCCGATGGCCACGTGTGGGAATCCAGTTCTAACGTCGAGTTGTAGGAGGTCGAAGCAGAGCCAGGTCTCACAAACAAGCAGCTCTTTTTGACTAACCACGATCTTAAACCCGTTGAGCCTGAACGACGAAAATGGAGCAAGAGAAACTTCGTGACCTTCTGGATAGCAGATTCGTTCAACGTCAATACGTGGATGATAGCTGCTTCGTCTCTTGAGGTGGGTCTCTCGTGGTGGCAAGCATGGATTTGTGTTTGGGTCGGTTACTCCATTGCCGGTTTCTTTATTTGTCTGACCGGTCGAATCGGTGCCATGTACCACATTGGTTTTCCCGTGGTGAACAGAGCCTCGTTCGGTATCTGGGGCTCATTATGGCCAGTACTCAACAGATCCGTTATGGCATGCATCTGGTATGGTGTACAGTCCTGGATCGGAGGACAGTGTGTCTTCTTGATGATTGCATCGATATGGCCATCCTTCGGACACAAAGACAGCATGAACGCTCCTCTTGCCATGGGTGCAACTGTTAACTACATGATCAGCTTTGTCCTGTTCTGGATCGGATCGCTACCATTCATCTGGTTTCCTCCTCACCAGATCAGGCATCTCTTCACTGTCAAGTCGATTGTTGCGCCGATTGGCGGCATCGCTCTTTTCGGGTGGGCTATTGGTCGAGCAGGTGGCGTTGGGCCTATTGTCAGACAGCCGGCTGAGACCAAAGGCTCCGAGCTTGCGTGGGGCATTATCGCTGGCATCATGTCCGCAGTCAGCAACTTCGCAACGCTTATTGTCAATGACCCTGACTTTGCTCGTTTTGCCGACAAAACAAGTTCAGCTTTGTGGCCGCAAGGTCTTACGGTGCCACTGGGTTTCGGACTGACCTCATTTATCGGTATCATTGCTGGTTCTGCATCCGCTGTGATCTACCCAGATGTGGGCGCTGTATGGAATCCACTTGACCTCCTCCGCTACTTTATTCAGGATGGACCAAACTCTGATGGAGGTGTTGGCTCCTCTGCCGACCGTGCCGGTACATTCTTCATCGCCGCTACGTTTGTCGTTGCCCAGCTTGGTACGAACATCGCCGCCAATTCAATCTCTGCTGGTACCGATCTCACAGCCCTACTTCCTCGTTACATCAATATTCGACGTGGTGGGTATATATGCGCCATTATCGGTATTGCAATTTGCCCATGGCAATTTCTCACGTCTGCCTCGAACTTCACCACATACCTCTCAGCCTATTCAGTGTTCCTGTCCTCCATTGCTGGCCCTATGATCGCGGACTACTACTTTGTGCGCAAAGGCTATCTGGAGATCCGTGGTCTCTACAATGCTGAGTCAGCAGGACCATATTGGGGTGTCATGGGTATCCAGTGGAGGGGTTACGTCGCCTATATTTGCGGCATTCTCATCAACGTGGTTGGCTTCGCCGGTGCTGTTGGAACCTCTGTTCCCATGGGAGCGACCTACATTTACAGACTCAATTTCTTCACTGGGTTCATCGTTAGTGCCTCTATCTACTGGCTGCTAGCAATAATTTTCCCAATGCCTGCGATGAGCCCGACTGGGAAGTGGCTCGAGGTTGGTGACGAGATCAGGAATCCGAGCTTGGTCTATGGTAGTGAAGCCGACGCAGCTGAGGCTGTCGAAAGAGTCGGCTACGTCAGCGAAGAGAGCGTAGAGCAGGGTGGTGATAAGGGGTGGTGGAAGATCGGAAAGAAGTCGTCATAATGCTTCTGCTTTGGGATTCACAAGTCGTCGCAGACTATAGTATAAAAGCGTCTCACGACTCTTGCGAGATGAGATATCAAAAATGCCCTGATTGTGTTATTCTTGAACTATGAATCTGGGAATGTAGATGACAGTTCCTTACTACATTGCTACTGCTGACATGCGAGCGCTTGCGATAAATGGTGGCGAACCAACAAGTCATTGCAGACCATTGCACGTACTCTCCCTAGTACTTGGTGTTCCTATGCAGATGCGTGTCCCGATGATGACCTCTTACGACCGTGCCTGCTAGCTGATGGTACAAAGCAGCATTATAGTGCACTTACGCACCAGACTCTACCAGACGACAAATACTACTCGGCCTGTTGTCGCTGAATGAGCATTCTCGACGTCCTGCGCGACTCAAGAAAACGGAAAGTGGAAGCTATGCCCATTGTCGAGCAATACCTAGGCCTCAACGTCTCCTGCTGCATTATACATCAGCTGACATTGAATATGACTTAAATTCAAGATGAGCTTGGCCACTTGATCACCTACGGCATGTACCAGCATAAGCACATTGACTGAAGCCTCATATCGGGACAGGCACTTTACTCAAGGCAGACATGCTCAGCACCTTGAAAACTGCCTCGGGCGGATTTGGGAGGCAGCAAACCAGTCAAATGGGCAGGTTCGGAGAGACACTGGAGTGGGGCTTACATTTTAGTGCTCATGGATCCCTCATTTAGCCTAATGCTCTGAATTTCGGGATGCCTTTTCTGAGAGAGACAGCTCCAAATCGTCTACGACACCGATCGCACTCATAGCTTCTTTCATGAGGAAACGACAGTTTCGCTGCAAAAGGCGCCCGTTCCAGAAAATCAAAGGGGCTTAGAAAAGGCCGGCACTTAAGTAGTGGGTCCAAAACGATGTATAGAGCCGCAATGTTTAACAGAATTCTGGATAATCAAACTCGTACTTGTGTTCATGGACATAGCTAGCACATCCAATCACTTCGATAATCTCACAGAAGGGCAGAGACATGACCTCGCTGGCCGCACATTGTATACGGAAAAGATGCAATCACATATGAGCTTCATTTGCTCGGCCTCTCTACACAAAGCTGCTGACTCGTGCTGGCGAAGTCTGCTTGACTAAGCTTGGCTTCATACCAGCTCAATGCGGCCTTGCGGCCGGCTAGCCTGTCATCGCTCCCTTCACACTACTAGTCAGATTTCCAAGTGAACTTCACATAGCGGCCGCCCAATAGATCGATGAACGGCCCCATATCGAAGTACGCAACATCGATCCAGACGCCGAAGAAGCCTGGTTTGCGGAAGACGAGCGAGTCAAGTTTATCATCTCTCGACACAGTCATCCACTTTTCCGCATAGTCGTCCACTCGCAAAGATTGATGATAGTGTGGGGCACAAATGGTATACCCGACCACCTCCTTAGCCCAGGCAACGTCCTTTTCAAGTCCTACTCGAACCTCTGTTAGAGGGAGCACCGGATTTTGAGGAAAGACTTCCATCAGAACGGCATCCGGGCCTCCCCTTACAAGTGCGACCGCGATCTTGTACGGGAAATTCGGATCGGGCGGCGGGGACGAAAATAGGTTACTGATCTGCTCGATTGGTAGACGACTACCAGGTGCTGTGGTGATACAGACACTTGGGGCAGCGGTTGCCAACGCGCCGTGACCAACGTCGGCGCTGCTCGAGAGTCGACTCTGGTCATTCAAAAAGCCGGCAGCTCGCATCTGCACCACCTTCTCAAGGTGGCGTCTTGTTGCTTTTTGCACAGCCAGTCCTCGCAGATTGACACGCACGTTGCTGCCACCCGTGCTCTGTTCCGATGCTGAAACCCTGTTGAGTGCGCCCACCGACGGGCTAGCCTCTTCCGAAACAGGAGGTGTTGGCTCGCCCAATTTTTCGGCTAGCTGAGACTCAAGCTGGCGTTGGAGTTCATTCTTTGAATCTTCATTTAAAGCAGAAGAACGAATATGAAGGCATGGTGTAGAATGCGGTCGAGGTTTCGAGCATTCCTGATCACAAATAGCTGCAAATGCCTCCAGATCTTCATTGTCTCGAATAATTTGAAGCATAGTGTGTGCTTTGTCGTCCAAAGGCCGAGTTGGTTGCAACTTCTTGAAATTGTTTGATTTAGTGTGATAATCCGACAATGCTATCTTTGCTGCGTTGATGAAACTTGACACCACAGAGCTGGCAAGCCGTATTTAACCTCCGTGGGTTGGTCGTGCTCGACTCACACGATGCGGCGCTGAGCACTGTTGCCTTCATGATCTTCTCAGATGCCTTTCTCATCGACCTCGTCTCTGCTATGCATGCGAGTGCGCCTACAGCCTCGCCCTCCACTCGCTCGCCATACAGGCGAAATCCCGAGCAACTCTCGGAATTTGGCATCAAAAGGGCTAAACTAGGGGGTCGCTCGTATCAATCATTGCCGCCCGGATTTTTTGTATAGCGCCAAGGCAAGTCAAAGTCGGACTTGAGCAGCCAAATTTGGTCTTGGCGGGATTAGAATCGGGCATTTTTTATTCTCGTTTCCAGATGCAAGCATTGTCCTACCTCGGTGCTTAGTCACGCGAACCAGTAACCCGTGCTCGTGATTCTCTCGTTCGGCCACCCAAATCCTCCTTTGCGGTCATGTCACGTTGCTGATCCCGATCACGCTATTCCACTGCTTGCCCGTGTGTTTGGCCCAATCCTAGCGGGTAACAAGCCATTGCACAAGTCCCTCCAAAACGTGGGATACGTAATGTAGAGTACATGTGGATATTGCTCGAGCAAGAGAACAAGGGCAACACTCAAGGATGATAGCATGGGGAGAAAGTGGTGCGGTCACTGCCCAGACGAGGAATAGATGTGGACGTCCCAAACTGTGGCTGTGCAATGTATCCGCTCCGAAAGTACCAGGAGGCGCGGACATGCCAAGGTAATTCCGTATCAAGTCCGAGGACTCGACGGGACTTTTGCTTCAGGTCCGCCGCTTGGCGCTAACCTCCCCTTGAATCTCCATAGCCCTGCCCAATTTGCAGAATTTCGCATGCCTCTTTCTAGTCAAGCGAACACTAGGAGATTCACCTTTGGGCCGCACCTGGTTGCCTGACCTGGAGGACTTGAATGATTAAGTATCGACGCCTGCTTGGTCAGGGCCATGTGTGAACCATTGTACCGTCGGCCCCTGTCGGAAAATTGTTTGGGCGGTGCAGGGTAGAGAGCATTTATGTCAGGAAATGCAGTCTGCTTGTAGACGAGCAGATAGAACTGACACAGCTTAAGACCAGGACAAGAAGATTAGACACTATGACCATTCTCCCTGCGGCTATACCGCTGCTTAAAGCAACGTCATAAGATTGGCCATGGTCACCCAAGATTCATCCTGAGATACTCGTCATTATAATTTCTGCCTCAAGACAAAGGTGTTTCTCTGGCTAAAGATACGAAACTCTGCCTGACTGACACCTTACAATTGACTCTGATCACGTTACCACATCGAAAACATGCTCATCAGCTGCCTTTGTGGAACAACATAGAAACGGCCACTTAAAGGGCCATCGCGCATAACTAAACGACAATTTCCCTGTTCTTCACCGTAACCCACAATCCTTTCTGTAGGAAAATGCCAAAGCACGCGCCTCCACGCCAGCCTTCCTCAGGCTTCATCAAGGAAAATTCGAATCTTCTCAACAGCTCGACAAATAGCTTGTTCAGCTCGATGACAGCGACAGACTTTCCTAGACAAGAGTACTTGCCATGTCCGAAGATGAGATCGTTGTTTCTCTCCATCTGCGTAATTTTTTCTCTCGACGGCTCATCGCCACCCTCTGAGGTATGAATCCAGCGATCTGGCCGGAATGCTTGCTGGTCAGGGCCAAAAAGCGCAGGATTGTGATGAATAGATCTGACGGCCCAGCTGAGGTGCAGGTCAGCGAAGAACTATGAGTGATCACAGAAAGATACGGAGGGATAAAGGTGAAAAATGTGCAGCAGCAGAACTTACGCAACCGTGACACCGCCAGGTACAAAATAGCCACAGATCGTATCGCCCTCAGGTGGTGTCTTTTTCGGCAGCATACCAGCGATTGGTGGGAGCCATCTCAATGCCTCCTTAATGCAGGCTTGCAGATACGGTAGCTCTCTGGCCACCGAATCTGGAATGACCTTGTCATGGCTCGGTATTCGGCCATCCGCCACAGCAGCATCGATCTCGGCCATAAGTTTGTTGTATGCCTTTGGATTGCTAATGATATTGAACATGAAAGAACGCATGCCAGTCGCAGAGGTATCTGATCCAGCAACTCTGTAGATACCTGTTAGCAAGTGAATCCTGGAGAAGTCAGCAAGATCTTACAGTTGCATCACACTCTCCTGCTGAGCTTGCTCTTTGGTCAAACCATGTCTGAGGAAACTGCCAAGCATATCAGGTTTGTGCACGGTGACGTTCTTCTCAGCATCGAATCGTTTATTGACTTGTTCATGGGTGATAGCAAAAATCCTGCCAAAACCAATACCTGTTCCGTCCGGCTTCGGCGCGAACATCTTTGTCAACCCAATGTCTCCCATGAACTTTAAAACCCTTGGCACACAGGACATGCAAAACAAGTCTGGGAACATGGTCTCGATCTCGTTAATGTAGCCGAAGTTATCGTTGTCCTCACGAAGATCATGGAATTTCGCGTCGAGTGCGATCTGCGACATGATGTCCGAGGTTAGGAACTGAATCTTTCGCGCGAGGTCCATAGGTTTGCCTTGGCTCTTCAGGTCTGAGGCTTCACTGGCGTAGCGTGTGCTGATGAGCCTGCAGAGATCCAGGATACACTCGTCAAGATCATGTTCTAGGTGGACATTTTCCTTCCCAGAGTACCCTGCGGCCATCCTCTTCCGACGTTCATCATGCGACTTGTCGCTCAACAACGAAAGCACGTTGTCCTCCCCTGGAATAAGTTGCATGGCATAATACCAGTCTGCTCTTGTATATGACGAGCGTGGGGCATTCATGCGGCGAATGACCTCAGCGTCGCAGGTCACAAGGGTATTAGGCCCAACTCGAACCAGAGAACCATATTTATCGCAGACGTTTCCAAGCCCATGATAGAGGTCGCCTCTTCGATGAAGCCTGAACAAAGGTACAATAGAGAGACCCCAAGGTTTCGGACCTGGTATGTGGCTGAGCCGTTGATAGGTTTTCAACGTCCAGAGGCCCCAGAACACTGCGAAGACGATAACAGCATCCAGCACCAGAGAGCCGGTTAACAGACCTAGGATTTTGATCATGGTGGGAGTATTGATCAGCCGTCAGCTGGGAGAGTTGTCGAACAGCCACCTTCATTCTCGAAAGCTGGCCAGGGATCTCGGCATTCGCAGATTTATGCAATGAAGCGCATGTTATGCAACGCGAGGCGAGCATGACCTCCATCGGCACTATCCTTACGCCCGTGCAAGGTGAATGCGGCGGGTGTACATCCGCTGCTGGCTAATGCAGGAGGCGCATAAATGCTGTGAAGTATATGGAGCAGGGCAAACGCTTCATGTGGAGAAAGAGGTCGAGCTTTGCGGATGCACGTATCCAAACCGGACCCGCAAGGGCTCGGTTGGAGTTGAGTCAAACCTTAATCAGGCCACATCATACCCTAAAGCTGCCTAAAACGCGATTGTGCATGGAGGAGCATGTCCCAGTAGAACCGAACCATTCAGTCACAGGGGTCTTCAATAGATCTTGGAAAGCGATCAGGACACGATATGAGGTGTCCTCTCGAACTCGAATTGTGTCTAGTCTTGCGGCTTCTGGCCGAAAACAACATATCTGTAGTAGGTTAGCCTGCATTCTTTGGTGCCAGTCATGGACTTACAGCGGCCAATAAGAGTGTATCTTCTTGTTGTGTAAGTCTTTCCGCACTTCCATCATGTGCACTTCAATCTCGTCGATCGACCAGCCCAGGACTTTGGAAAACAGTCTCACCGTGTATCCCTCGAGGCCCTCAATCATGTTGATCAGGTTCCAAGCTCCGAGCTCCTTGAGAAACTTGTCTTTTGGCCAAGTGTTTATAGGGACCTTGAATTTGAGCTCTTGCACGTTGACGAAGCCAGTCTGCTCCATCCACTCTTTGTACTTGATAGCCCAGCTGAAATCTCTTCCTAGCTTCTTGATAGCAACACCAAATTCATCATTCCATTTCTGCCAAGCGCTCCCTTTCGTCATCGTGCCATCGTCACTTAGAATAGGCATGTAGAGATCCTGGAGCTCAAACCATCCACCAGGCGCCATGTTGTCAAATGCTTTTTGGAATAATTTGGGGGGATCTGCCATCGACGTGACCATCATGCGACCGTGAATGAGGTCGAACTTCTGCTTGTACGTCCACTCCGAATCAAAGTCGTCAATCTCGAATTTGCAGTTTGGGGGAACAAAGGAGGGCTGGATGGGCGACAAATCTGTACCGAGAACCTGGCATCTGTTTGGCACGCATCAGACATCAAACCATGCGCTTTTTCTCAATCCCGAAACTCACTCAGGGTGTTCTTCCGCAAAGTCAATTGCCCAGATACCGGTGCCTGTTCCCAAGTCCAGCGCATGGTGTAGTTGCTGATCGTCGATCGGAGCCAGAATCAGCTTGTTGTTCCACAATTTGCATAACATGGTGTGTTGCATATCAAGTCGTTCTTGCTCTCTTTCATCCTCCGGGAGGATGTAGGCTCCATCTCGATACTTGTGATATCCTCTCCCATTTTCTGAGACACTCTGCAGTAAGCTGGATCGGAGCGATTCTGTATATGTCGACTCGTCGTCGCCGAGCGTGGAATCCTCTTCCGAGACGTGGTCGACTTCGAGAGCCGTCTCTTGCTGGGCTGGGTGATCCGCTGCTGCCGACATATCGGATTTGACTTCTGCGCGAGGTTTCGACGGGCAAGCGAAGCCTCGCAAATTTGAATAGAGTGCGACAATCGACGATAAACAAAGCAGTTAATTATGAAAACGACGGGCTAGTGAGATCAGCGGGCAGCATGCAGCTGTTTCGGGTGGACTTCCCGCCTGCGTAGGAATCCACCCTCAAGTGCAGTTTGACCTTGCACCTGCCGCCTGCAGCAGCGTTGACTGGTACCAGCATCTGGCTAAAGTGACCATATCGCTCTAGATACTTTGGATGCATTATTGAACCTTGACGTGTCTAGATGATAATGCATGCAGGCAGAGTTCCATTTTGGAGCGGGCACTTACGCAATTGGACCCCATCGGTTGATTAGCTCAAGAAGCGCCGACACTTGCCGCAAGTCTACAACCTTATGGGTTTGCTTCAATCAAGGTCGAGCCTAAGCAGAGAGACAATGATTGGGTAGAGGGGCAGTTCTCGAGACGTACTTCCGCGCCAACTCACTAGCGACAGATTTTCCTACATTAAAGAAATAATTAGTGACATCGGCGATTGAATGTCGCGTCGCTATCGGTGACGGGCCGTGCGAGCTAAGCAGGCCCGCGGAAAAAGGGCTCCACGCGCGTATAGCGCAATAGTCGCAAGTCAAAGAACTCTGCGGGAAATGTATAAATCCGAGGTTCGACGGAAGTGCGGAGTGCGGCTTGCATTGGCTGAAAGAAGCCTTAGAGCCTGTAAGAATCCTGAGGACGGGACTCCGAACATCCCCGGGTCTCCAAAGCGGTCGCCTATGTACCTAAGCTGGAAGAACAACAACTGCTCACTGTCTCACACCTTGTAGTACGGCCTTGGCACATTATCATAGTAAGGAACCACGATCCAGTCCTTACCCACGTCGGTGTTCAGCATGGCTTTTGTGTCCGAGTGAATCGGCTTGTCTGATATAATCATATTCAACAAACTCGGCTTGCCCGAATTGACAAGTTTCTCGACAGCCGAAGGAATATCCGAGACTTTGTCAACCCTCGCAGAAGCGCACTGAAGACCCGCTGCGACAGTTTCATATTCTGCTCTTGGGTTCAGTTTTGATGCTTGTCGTGCTGGGGTCTTCTCTCCGTATATCAGCTCTTGGCCTGCTTGAGACATCCCCCAGACATAGTTATTGGATATGACGGTGAGAATCTTAAGGCCGAATCTCGCATATGTGTCGAGTTCTGCTAGATGGAAGCCGGCTGAGCCGTCGCCATGCATATTCACGATCAAACGTGACTTTCCTTCCATGCGATCTGCTACAGCAGCGCCTAGTGCATAGCCCCAGCCGTTCCCAAGGAAGCCAAGATAGCCTGTTGTAACCATGGCAAGACTTGCTCGAGCATGCTCCAGGTTTTGCAATGCCCAGCCCCCAGCTTCGCCTCCATCAATACAGATGATGCTTCCTTCTGGCAGGGACTGGTAGAATCTTCTGATCGCATGATATGGATGTGGTCGTCCAGGGCTCATCTCCTCGGGCTGGTCGTCAAATTCATTCTTGAGATCTTTCAACGACGTAGCGGTTTTGACCCAGTCATCTGAGCTACAAGTCTTGAAGCTCTGCAAAGCCGACAGCATAGACGACACAAAGTTCTCCGAGCTTGAAACGATACCGCAATCAATTTGATGGCTCTTCCCAATCTCAGAGCCGTCAACATCCACCTGTATGAACTTGCAATCGGAATTGGGTAAGATTGCGCCGCTGCGCCCTCCTAGCAGGAAACCACTTCGCGCACCGAGGAGCACGATGAGATCGGGTGGTGACTGATTCGTTGCACGAAGTAGAGCGAGGCGTGTTGCCGGTCCGCCTCGAAGCTTGTGGCCATGTGGGACAGCGCTGCCGTATTTCACACTGTAGAAGACAGGCGTGTTCGTGATTTCCGCGAGCTTCAAGAACTCCTCGGCAAACTTGGTACCTCGAGCACCCGTGCCTGTGATGATTGCTGGACGCTTCGCGTTTGCCCATAGCCTAACAGCCTCGTCTATGGCCTCCGGAGCTGGGGCTGGCAGATAGGATAGAGGTCGGTTGATTGAGCCCCAAGCAATATTGTCCATCCTCGGTGGAGAGAAGAGGACGTCAATGGGACAGTCAAGGAGTACCGGACCAGGCGCTCCCGACACTGCTGTTCTCCAGGCATATGCAACTATGCGTGGAATCTCCTCGACATTCGTAACCCGGTGTGCAAATTTGGTCACAGGCTTTGCGACAACTACTTGATCGTGGAAGCCTTGCAGACAATTTGTCTCAGCATCCCGCAGAGGAGGACTAGATGTTATGCAGAAAACGGGTGATCGATCCGCAAAAGCCGTTGCAAGACCTGGCAGGCCGTTGGAAAAGCTATTGAGGAGTCAGCTTTGAAGGTCACACAAGTGCACAAAAGACTTACCCGCTATTTGCTGTAATGAAACAAACACCTACATTGCTTGACACTTTCGCGTAGCCTTCCGCCGCTTGTACAGCGACTGTCTCATGCCTCGTATCAATGAGTGCGATGTTGGCATCTGCGCATCCGATCAAAAAAGCGTCCAGATGGCCCCCGTGAAGACCAAAGGCAACTTTGCAGCCCAAGGCTGCAATACACTGTGCAAGAAGGTCCCCACCCAAGAACTCTCTTGTGGTGGGCATCTTCAGCTTGAGGGCAACATCATTCGTATCCGGTGTGTCAGACCCCATGTTGTCGGTTGCCGATGCTGTGGTAGTTTAATGTGTACTCCTTGAAAATGGGCGGGAGATGCTGGCAAGTCCTTGGGTCTGTAGGTCAACGGGTAGTAATGTTCTTAAATAAAGGGGCACATGCTATAATACCAAGACCTCGGACGTCGAAGGCCAGAGCTTCGAACTGTGGGGTTGTAAACAACATAGGCAGGCTCGCCATCTTGCAGAGCCGCCGCGCTGGACCTTTAGTTGGCCACGGCCCGACGAGCATGCTCATGGACTGGACTACCATACCCCGGATTCGAGATCGGACCGTGAGCGAAGCTTACCCCGACTTTTCTCCACATGCTATAGTTGGAGCGGGAGTCCAAGTGCACGATTCAGCAGTCATGATTCAAGATGCTTGCAGGCTGTTGACACTTTTATTCTTGAGTCATTGAACTCTGTATGAGCAAAAAGACCGAGGACAAGGGTTTACTCTTCCCCGACTTTCGTAAACATTATGTCTGCTGTCTTCAAGGTACAGTTCGCGTCTTGCTGGCTTCGACGTAGAGAAGCACTCCCAGGTTGTGCTTGCGCACAGACATTCATGACATTAGCGTGTAAGAGCGGACACCCGTTGCATTCAAGATCAGCTCTTCCTCGTGAAGGCACGCTCATGGCTGGCTTGGGACATGTGCCTGTACTCTCAAAATCTTATATTCGACGTCCTCGATAAATCGAACTCAACCGGTAGCCGAGACAATACTCATTGGTGTGTGAAAGTTTGAAGTTGGATCTCCTCTGTTCGAGGTCTACCATGTACACAAACTACCATATCGCATTCCAGCTGGGGTCCAGATGATGACGGAATTTGCTTCCCTGAGAATGCAATAGCCAGTCAGACAACTCGAATATGGCGCAGCCTTCCAAAGCTCACCGCTGGCAGATTGAAAGCCAGAGTAAATAACACGGGATCCAATTGATCTACTCGCTTCAGCCAACTTCTGACAGGCTCTTCCCTTATAAGGCACTTCGCGGCTGGCGCTTGATAATTGCCGCGCAGGTGTTTCCCCAAAACTCCCCGGTCTTTCTGAGGGTCTCTCCTACGGGGCTTTTTGGGATTAAAACTACATTGCAGCTCATAAACTTCAAAGTCGGTTCTCGTAAGCCTCGTCGAGCAATTCGGGTGCAAGCGCCGCCTTCACCACTTCGAAGCCTTCCTAATCGCTGACGAGGGTATACTATTCGACCTTTGGCGCGCCGCGTTTCGTTCTCCGATTCATGAGGCGGTAGTGGGGTCAAATTGACGCCAGTTTTGTTGGCCGGCTATTCCCTCACCATGGGCTCGAAAGAATAAGTAGGTATTTTTGGGGTTGCGACGGCTCTCGATACCTCGTAGACCTCACTTACACCAGCGATAAGACTCGTAAGTTGCCAACGAAGCTAACAGCAGGTATACAGGAGCTCTCAATCATCGTCGCATCGGTAAACAGGACTTCAATTGCGAGAAGCACACTCATGGCACTACCCATGCTTCAGCTTTGCACCGTTGCTACGCATACTGACACCTGTGAAATATCAATTTGCCAGAAGACAATGATTTGGTCGGCGCAAGAAATCTGAACGTTGTGTTCAAGGCAAACTTGGTCACCATCAGCCGAAGCCATGAACCTCGCAATCAGAAGGTCCCTCCAAATTTGCGCATTTTCTCCTTGACTGCCCTGGCAGATGCCAAAGGCACGATATCGCTATCACTTACGCAATTGACAACGAACAAGATGATCGTTGTCGCCTGCTTCGGTTATGCCTTGGTAATCGGCGACTGAGACCTCGTTTAACTGCTGTTCGTTGACTCCAGTTGCTATGCAGACCACCCAAGAATTCTCCGGCGAACAAGCAATGCCGTTCCCTATTTAGGCAACGTATTACGATTGAGAGCATCAGCAACTGCATTGGGCTAGTCATATTCGCCCTGTTCGCCGGCATTTGATATACTCTGAGATCGTGACACAAAGTACAGATCAAACTGGTCATTGCGTTATTGATTCGACTGACACTAAGCCTTGTCACGCATTCGGAGCTTGCCTGTCTCAGAAACCGACTCTCATCTGTAGGCCATGCGACATGGGCATTGACCAAAGCCTAAGAGAATCAAATCTGGCGGCGTTCAATGCCTCGAAGTAGCTATTGAGGGATGGGGTGGTCTTCTTGTCCGAAGAGGAAACATAAACTTGGACCATACCGTCCTCCTGATCCTTCGCTTCCTTTCTCTCCTCTCCGCCCTCTCAGATTCTTGCGGCATTCCATTTTAGCACATGTTCATGACTTCTGTTGAGGACAGCTCCGAACTTCAAGTTGTAGGTGGCCAAGATTTTCGAAGCTCACAACGTTCACTTCGAAATTCCTACATACAAGCAGAGCGAGTGTTTTTCAAAGCAAGCGAAATGCTGGTTCAGTTGAATCAAGGATAAAGATCAGGTCATTGTTAAGCACACAGTATGATTGTTGTCTGGCACTATGGACGCTGCATATTTGACCAAATGATTTAGGCCTCATACTTTGGTCAACACCGTCTCTAAAAGTGACGGGCGCAACGCCACAAAACAGGCGATGAGAAGGTTGATTTGACTTGGATCATGATTGAGAAAGTGTTGCTCTTGCCGGACTCGTGCTTGGTTACCAACTTAACCAGCAAGCAGCCTAGGCGCCGATTTGACAACCAAGCCCACAAGCTACGGCAGACCTCTGGGCGCGATATTTTGCTAAGCCAAACCCTCTGTCACACTAACCAGTCATTCTCGCAAGAGCTGAGGAAGGGAATAATGGCATTACTTGGCATTGCTGAAGCTGAAGCGTTGAGTTGCCATGCCCTGATATCTGGCTATGTGATTTGTATGCTACTGGCCTGAACCACAAAGTGGGTGGCGTCTCAAAATCTTTCAAATTTGTGCATAACTTACAACGTCTTGGGGAACCAAACTTGTAAGATACCTCATGGAGACGCCCCTAGACTTTCCCGCTGCCGATATGCATACCACCATCCGCATGCTTCTCGTCTGCAATGGTAGCATGTTGTCCATCTGCCAGCGTCGAATATGACATATGAGACATCCCTCTCTCTGACGGTAGGGAAACCCTACTTCCCCTTCGGAACGTTGCGGCGTCGGCACTGCTGGCACGCCTGATGTTGTCTTCCTCAGCCATGATATATTTCGCTGGTCTCTTACTGCTGATAACGTCCTTGTCCCTGAAAACCAAAAGTGGTGGGTTATCTCGGTAGTAAGCATCCAGGTCTTCGAGCGTTCGACCAGCGGTTTCAGGGTAGAAGAAGTAAACGGTCGGCACAAATGCGAAGTTGAATACTACCCAAATGATGTAGAACTGCCAAGAGAGGTTCTGGATGCCGATGGGTGTGATCTCGACAACTATAAAGTTACACATCCTGCCGTCTAGTCAGTAGGCACCTTCAGGAAGAGCTGTAATGTAACTAACCAATTAGTCGCAGTGCCAATGGCAGCACCTTTCGTCCTCATCGCTAACGAATTTATTTCTGTTGGATACAGCCAAGGAACTCTGAACCAGTGTCAGCATCATAGTAGACGAATCGAGAGATTTCAATGGCTTACCCTTGGAAACCAATACCGAAGAAGACGTAGTAGAGAAAGAAAAAGGCGACCGATGCGGAAGCTACCTGCTGCTTTGGTCCAAAACTCGGCTGTGCATTGAGACCCAGCAAAATAGTTATCATAAGATAACAGAAGCATTGTCCAGCCGCAGCGTACATGAGCATCTTCCTTCGGCCCCAGCGTTCGACATTAGGGATACCAATCAGAGAAAAGAGCAGGTACGAGACACTGTTGCAGGCTGCGAGTAGTCGGGCCATTTCCTCGCTGAGGCCAACCGAGCGAATTAGCACCGTGGGCAAGTAATACGAGGTGACGTTGATACCAGCGAATTGCTGCATGAATTGTGTTCCGCCACCAAGAATCAGTCGACGGAGCGTGCAGGTTCCTGCCTTTCCGCCTGTCTTCCCACGGAGGAGCTGCGACCACGGGACTGTGTTTTCGCGTTCGTATTGCACTGTGAAGACGATTTCCTTGTGTTGAGCGAGGATGTATGGATCGTTGGTGTCTTTTCTCTCCAGATCGGCGAGGATCGTGAAAGCTTCATCTTCGTACTCATGTGCAATAAGCCATCTTGGTGACTCTGGCAGCCACGGAACCGTCACCCAAAGGATGAAGATGAAAATAAATTGGAACGCGAGCGGGAAGCGCCAACTTATTGGACCCTAGGGAAGTAAGTCAGTCGCTGTCTTAGTCCAATCTCCGTGGCTACCTCTACTTACTCCTATGTAAGAGAAGCCATAGGTGACCCAGTTCGAAATTGAGAAGCCCATAATATTGGTAATGAGTTCAATGACCACCAGCTTGCCTCGCCATGCAACTTGGGAAGTTTCCGTCTGCCAGACAGGAGCTGTCGCGGTGTTGAGGCCATTGCCGATGCCTCCAATAATTCGTCCCGCGATCATTTGACCTGTGCTGTACGAAGCGATCTGAAGAATGGCACCAATGGCCATAATGGTGGTGCCTGCCATGATGGTTTTCTTGCGTCCATATTTCTCGCCAAAGTAGCATGCTGACAGGGCACCCACAAAGCAACCAATGTCGTAGATGGCAGTAACAGTACCTGCGCTAATTAGTCGTTTGTATGTTTATGTGACGCCCGCACTACCTTACCGAGGAGTGAAGTATTCTCGTCACCTCCGAGAGCGTGCACGTCCAGGAAATCTTGCGTGACAATGACACCACCGAAGACACCTTGATCGTACCCAAAAAGTGTCATATCAGTTGCACAAGCAACCGTGATCCAGAAGGTGAGCCATCCTCCCTTCAAGCCAAAATATGGCTGCTTAGGGCCGAGCTTTTCGAGAAAGCCCATTGTGCAGTCTGTCGTTTGAGCTTCCGTTGGTTACTGTTCTGCTCGTTGCCGAAGAAAGGAGCTTCAAAGTGCAGATTCATCTACACCTTATACGTATGCCCAACATCTATGAACTTAATGAGCCGTCTTTCAAACGCTTGAACTGAGTATCCACTAAGAGCACATCATATGCTTGAACGCACTCACGCTGGCAACGTCACGGCTGTGGGTAAGTCATGTTGCTCTTGCTCGATTGAGGATAGATCGCACGCCTTCAACAAGGTTCCTGTGGGGATGCGCATGGATGAGTCTGACGATTTTGGCGGGGTGTGATCGACAGACACCGTTTTGATAGTGCGGACAGGCATCGTGAAATCGATCGCAGAAGTTTTCAGCGACGGATATTGCGATTGTCATCCAATAAGCGATATCTGGCGTGGCGAACAACAATATTCCATGTTGACAATACTTCCCGTGTAGCGGGGAAGAAGAGCCAATCCAAGCTTTGTGGCTTGGCGCTACCAGTGAAGCCAAAAGACAGCTTTAAAAAGCCAATGACTTCATGGAGCGTTAACTAGACTATGTCATACGGGCTGCTACGTATACCGAATCCTGTGCGACATCTTATGTTTGACCACGTTTTTTAATATTAAGATCAGCACGTGCTGCACCTATCATCATCTTGGTCGAAAATCGCATGAGTCTGAGTGTGATGAGATCATGCTCGCTGGACTGCCGGAAATCGTGCAAGCATTATCCAAGAATAGCCGGCTCTACCTTCGAATGACAAGGACCATTTACGGAGATGCTGGAGTAAATCTGCAAAGTTAATAACAAGGCGATCGGCATGCATCATACTGCTGTTGTTGCGGTCGGCCTCATCGGCTATTCATGACCCCAAATTCTCATCCACGAGGCGCCCACTGTCATTCAAGTAAGCGACGAGTCAGGTACTTGTTTCAGCTTTGTTGAGAATGAGGCATTTCCACAGAACGACATTGCCCCATAGATGGAGTCTCCCGAAACCGCTTCGGAACGTCTTCTAGTCTGTAGCTCTAGTTTCGCCGAGATGGGTCTTCGTGATGATCTGCGTGCACACTCGTCCCAGTTTCGGGACACCGTTGTCGCGCAGTCACGGGGAGTACCTCTCAAAGCGTGGGCAGAACGCTGTAGCAAAGTGTCAGCGCGCTACTCTCCTGCAACGCTGGCATATGTACGATTCAAAAGATTGCACGCAGTGGAATGGACACCTTCTGGTAAGATTGAAATTTCTTCCATCCTCCCTCTTTAGGCATCCGGATAGGCAGGTGACCATACCACTCGTGGACGATGGGACTAAAGGCACTTGGTCCTCGGCAAAGCCGCCATGTCCGTCCACGAATGGTGTGGTTTCATCCAGGAAGAGAATAGCCTCGCCTAGACCCCAGAGATACCGTAGGTAATAGGTTATCGTCGTGTTCGGCCACTAGAGTATTACAATACCAAGACACTATAAGTTCCTTTACGATACTACTCGTGGACTGTGGAGTTGTCCAAATCTGGACGATACAAAAATGCGAAAATCTTACCAGAAGATGTCCATTGTGCGGATGATACATCGTCACCTTTGTCTTAGTAAGAAAAATAAGTCATTTGCCGTTATCACGTGCGTATCTCGTAAATTCAACAGGTATTCGTGATAGAAAATGTAACAATGGTATCAAAAATTTGTCCCTAATGTGCCGTATGTTTTCGCCGTAGCCGTTACTCCTTGTAGTTTCTAGTGGCGAGAACTAATTGTGTAACCTGGCCCTTTGGTGTTGTATCTCTGCTGCTGCTGGTAGGCATTGCGGGGATCAGACGATAGTCGCGTGTGCTTCGGATGTGTCGGCTGCTGCATTCTAAATCCTCGATTTTGTTGAGCCTTTTCATCTTCGAAATCATGTTGCCGTTCGCTGCCACGCCACGCGAAGAACAGTACAACGAGATAGATGAGGAAGACAATGGCTGCCACAATTGCATATGGCACGTATGCAGACTCGTTATCGGCAATTCGCCAGCCAAGTCCACCATTGACGATTCCAAGCATGATCATAGTTCGGCCTAGCCATCTGTGGATCTTGCCAAAAATGCTGCGTCCACCGGTCTTGTGATAGTGCAGGTGCTGGTAGAGTCCCATTGCTGGTTGGAATAGGACAAGGCAGCCAACGATGATAAAGCCTATGACCATGTGGTAGCCGTCAAGCTCACCCATGCGTTTTCCAAGAACGATGCCGAGAGCCATACCGATGATTAGAAGGACCACGCTAAGAACTTGCAGCGGCGCGTGGATGTATCGGACTTTGATGGGGGTTGGGAGGTATAAGGTGAGTGAAAACAGCGGAAACATGCCTAGGAAAAGTACAGACATGATGATGCCGTGCGACTTAAGAAGTGTTCCAGTATTGTCGGTAACCTCCTGAGAGGCAGCACTGGAGCCTGAGCTTGACCCTGAGCTGGCCACTGGGTTTGACACGCCGTTAGTTGCTGAAGGAGTTGTCAATGTTCCGCTCGCGCTACCTGTCGCTGAGGCGCTACTTTCCGTCGCAGTTGCTGATTGGGAAGGTGAAGTTGAGTCTTCTGGTTGCTCAGCGGCTGCGACGAACGGGTTAGCACTGCTGCCGCCTGTGCCTAATGACAAGTCAAGAGTGAATGACGTGTCGGAGTTGTGTACTTGAATGGAGGCAGAGACGTCAGCAGTGTCCATTGCGTCGCCGGTCTTAGATGCATAGATCCAGCTACTTTGGGAATCAGTGAAGTCCATCGATCCGCCACTCCATTCATTGCAGCTGTCGCACCGAATATTGGCGACCATTGACCCATCGCTTGAGATCCCCGATCCCTCCAGAAGAGTCAATTGAATACTCGGATCATATTGAGGCATTACATGGCCAGTACCAGCTCGACCTGAGATGGTGACATTTGTGCTGTCTCTGGAGTAAACGACAAACATGTTCGAGCCGGTCATGCGACTGCCTTGCCCGAATGAGACCCATTGCGTTCCAGGTGGTGCGCTTATCTGGAAGTAAATGGGTCCAGAACCAGATGATGCCGTATCTACGGGAATGTTCACGGATAGACCATGCCCGCCATTTGTGTACGTTGCTACTGGCTCAGAAGTTTGACCGCTGACTGATGCCGCTAGAGATAGGAGTTAGCAAGACCGTTTGATCAAGCAGCAAGCACACATACCAAGCAACGCTACGCTAGTCAGATATAATCTGAAACCCATATTTTTTTTTCTGATGCCTCGGGTTCAATAATCTTGGGGAAAGAATGTGAACAGTTCTTCGATCGAACGGGTGCAACTCCTTTGATTAAAACCTTTCGCTTTGCAGGGCTGTCTTGAAATGAGCCCAGAGGTGCCCTAGTGTCTAGTCAGCGAAGGAACCACAAAATGTAAGGTGGGCAGCCAATAATTGTGATTGAGTTCCTGACTACGGAGCAGAGACAGGGGCAGATAGGACCTCCGATTTAACGTGACTGGGTTAGATCAACGCCGAAACAGCCCTGAAAAAGATCATCGTGGCGCAGACGATTGAAACATAAATAGATTCGGGCTGTTCACGCAACACTCACGGGTGACACCCGTCAATGTAGGATTGATTGAACGCCCAGTGGCTTTGCACGTGCAGCAACATAAGTGGTGCAAATTCTCGCATGCATTCTTTGAACTTTGATATGCCCAAATGCACTCATGGAAGCTCTTTCCTTGAGTTGACTGTTGATGTGGATGTGGCTTGTGCCTCGAACGACCTAGTGTCGGATGGGGTCGGTAAGCTTTCCTTCCTTACTCTACATAAGGATCCCGCAAATGAAAATGCTATTCCCTGCACCAAAGAGCCGGAAAGCGCAGTCATGCATACACGCACGGAAAATCCTGTCGTTTGTACAAGGCTCCAAGGACTGCCATATGCGTCGATGAAGCTACGGAGAACGGAGTATTTGCACCGATGGAGAAAGTACTTCATGCAGATCGTCCCTGGGTATCCAGGTTCCGTACCGGAAACACGACGAGTCTCTTGAGAACCACGCGTGAAGTAGAGCATGGCCTAGACCAAGATGACTGCTTCCAAATGCTGCCATAGATACTGCGCTTACAGATAGGCAAGCAAGAGGTTGCTACAGTGTAAATATGCTCGGTGTGCCAAGCTGAGTCCGGTTATGTTTTGTGATGAGATAGGCATCACTACCAGAAACTTGGCTTCCGCATCAAGCAGTGAACAGACTGAAAGCCAGCCACGCTGTTCCAGGTGGTGCAACAGCTTCCGCCATGCCAAGTATGCTTATGTTTACCAAGTTCAAGTCTTGGTATTTTCCATGATGGTCTTGATCATCTCATTGCCCATGCGTACAGCATCTTCAAAACGTGGTGCGAAGTAGCGCTGTATGTTCTCGAAACGGTCGCGATAAGCCTCAAAAGAGCCGAATGAGACACAGTCCGACCACGCCTGAGAAGTTAGAATGGCTTGCACTGTCAAGGATAGATTACGTAGACCAACCCTCGCGGCAAATGTAAACTCCAGGTCATCAGATCGGAAGGAGTAGTCGTTGATAGCGGTGTCTATGACTTCCGATAGAAGTGCTTCGTTGCGATAAAGATATTCGGTGACACCCAACCATATGCGGAACAGCTATTACGCGTCAACTAACGCCGTGCCAAGAATCAGGGATCAGCTTACCGGGGTTGAACAAATCATGTGGTTGTACGGAACGATTCCAAGCTTCCACCAGCAATCAACAATTGCCAGCAGGCTAAGATGGTTATTAGGCTTTCGTTCTTTCGGATCTTTGGACAAGGAAAATTTGT
This sequence comes from Herpotrichiellaceae sp. UM238, assembly GCA_000315175.1. Taxonomy (NCBI): domain Eukaryota; kingdom Fungi; phylum Ascomycota; class Eurotiomycetes; order Chaetothyriales; family Herpotrichiellaceae; species Herpotrichiellaceae sp. UM238. The sequence goes on along the minus strand of AMYF01000104.1, from coordinate 13,672 downwards.
TGAGCACATCGTCTCCCAGGAGTAGATCCTGAGATTTTGCATCCTTCGAAAAAACTGCTGCACCAGCTTGTCTGATGCGTTGCTCAAGCTCGTCTCGGTGACCGCCCAGCATAAGCTTGTACAACTCAGTGACGGATTCTGCATATTGCCGAATCTGACGTTTAGCAGCGGGATTCAGGATTGCCAGACCAGCATACACATGCCACTTATTCGAATAGATACGCAGCGTGATGTTGATCTTTGCATTCTCAATGCCACCAACATAGCGGTCTATCTCCCAGGGAAACTGGTTGTTAGCAGCCCAGGCTGTGCCCATACTCAAGAATGCCACATGCGTGACTGCTTGCGTGTCTGCTGTAATTCGGTCGTGCTCTTCACCCGTCAGGAAGATAACTTTAGACTGGAGGCAGGATAGGACTTCTTGTACAATGTCCACGCTCTTCTGAGAGGCGCGATGCTGGATGATGACGAGGGGCTGTCCTTTGGGGTCGACTCCGGGGCCGTGGAGCGAATGGCATGTCACGATCTCAACGTCTGATGGCAGATGTTTCTCAAAGGCCGCAATCTCAGGCGCTTTGCACGATGTTTGGCCTCCTACAATGGCACCTACCTTGGTCGAAGGGCCATACTCAGCGACGACACTGTCTATCATTTCTGCTTCGACGCTGTAGATAATCCAGTCACTGATTCTCGATACGAGGTGGCCGTTAGGTAGGACGTTCATATGTTGCTGAGAACGTCAACTTCGGGCCGAATCTGCATGTCACGAGTCACCAACCTCGTCAGCAAACTCGATTTTTAGCTCGTCATACTTAGCAGGGCGATCGCAGACATTTACGCTGAGCAAGAGTAAGTCAGCATAGGTGTTGAGGATAAAAACTGAAAATGATCTGCAAAATCTCGATTAGCAGGTGTCTTCGCTAAAATGGGCGACAAAATGTGGCAGAACAGCTCTTCAGACGAGAAAATTAAGGTAGCGAGGATTTTACATCAGTGACTATCCAATCGACCCAAAGCTACATCAAAATGATGCAGCGATTGCCGACAAGGATAATGCTCGAGCCAAATGCGCTCAAGTCATCCTTTGAGAGGGTGTTTGGTGAAGGAAATTGTGACTTACGACCAGGACCAGCTGTAAAACGCAAGGTTCAGTATTTCGTGCCGTACCTGTAACCAGCTTGGCTAAATCTCTTCGCATACATGCGCCCCATCAGGCCCATGCCTATGATACCGATACTTGGCTTTGTCATGATAGAAGGCAGAGAAACTCCTGATGACCCGAAAGCGACTTTGGTTCACAGTCTGCAGGAGAACATTCAAGGAACTATGGTGACTTTAACCGTGCAAGGAACATGCATCGTGAGGAAGATCGAAAGTGCAGGCGCGACTAACGATGCATATTTGCTTCAAATTTCATCCTGTTCAGCGAAGCATCTGATGAGTGTAATCATGCAAAGTTGAGATGCTCTGAAATTGTGTTCTCGTGCTCAAAGGCAAACAGACCAAACAATCCAAGATTTCCTCTGGCTCATTACCGTTTTAGGCTTAACGCCTCTGCGCGACCGCACTTCGCACGAATTTGATCCTGCGTCGACACGTCGGTGGTTACTCTTTCATACCGCACCCTCTCACACAAACGACACTCATCTAGAGTATTCAAGATGCCTCCAAAGAAAGCCGCTGCCCGTCCGGCCCAGGAGAATGTTTCCTTGGGACCACAAGTCCGAGAAGGCGAGCTCGTCTTTGGCGTTGCACGAATCTTCGCTTCCTTCAATGATACCTTCGTTCATGTTACCGATCTTTCGTAAGTCAATAGATTCTGGGTCAAAGAGACGGAGTCAAAATTACAAGGCAAATGGTTCAAAGGCTAACATGGGTGATTCCAGTGGCCGCGAAACCATCTGCCGAGTTACTGGAGGAATGAAGGTCAAGGCCGACCGTGACGAATCCTCCCCGTACGCCGCTATGTTGGCCGCTCAGGATGTTGCTGCTCGATGCAAAGAGTTGGGTATTACTGCTTTGCACATCAAGATCAGAGCTACTGGTGGTATGTACCGCGCAGGAACATCAATGCAAAGAGTTGCACTAACAATCGCAGGCAACGGCACAAAGACTCCAGGTCCAGGTGCACAGTCTGCTTTACGAGCTCTTGCTCGGTCCGGCATGAGAATTGGTCGCATTGAGGATGTTACGCCAACACCGTCTGATTCAACCCGAAGAAAGGGTGGTCGTCGTGGTCGTCGTCTGTGAGCGCGCGAGAGATCTATCCTTGCATACGTGGAGGGTTTTCTATCAAAACATTACGCGAGGAACGGCATGCGGTATTCACGCCTGGTCCTCAATATTCAAGATATTTAGATTATGGTTTACTGCTTCGCTCTGCGATCAAATGATAGCTGGTCTACAGGCGGGCGTTCACCATTGAAGAAAAGAACAGCTTAAAAGTCTTTACTTGACCGTTTCTGCCGTTCTTCTGATGCGCCTCTCCATTTCGTTTAGCCATATCATAACCGTCGTTCGTAACAGTTGACACGCCTTCCATCATTGCAACTTACTGGACCTCTTCTGTACGTTCCGCTGTGAACACCTGATAGACGCCGAAACCATGTCAACGACCTCCACTATCATCTTCCTCGACCTACCTTCGAAAACATTCATCGGCGTTGACCTTAGCTCATTCAACTCTACACCCAATTTCCATGGCATCAGAAACCTCCCTAATGGCCTGCACTTCATCTATACTGGCACGGACACGTCTCTATCAATCCGCCACGGCCAATGGCTGAAGACAACGCAATCTCACCCTTCATTTCACGTTTTACGTTGGAACGCTGAGCTTGAGCACCTCGACTGCCTTGATGCCAAATCCCTAGAAGCGCAGAGAAGCATCGAAGGATTGTCCGACGTGCAGAGAAGAGGTCTGCTAGACTACGCGGCACTAAGAGATGCAAGCGCAAATATTCACAACGAGCAGTCTAAGAACGGTGCGCAGGACAACGACAACGACGAAGAGCAAGCGAGGGTATGGCCAACGTTGACCGCGCATATCACCCCGCGACTCCTGAGCCGAGTTCTCTGCCCGCAGTCAAGCACCGCAGGCTGGACGCTCACCAGCGTGTCCTCAGCACCAGGCGACACCGAGCGTATCCCAGGATTGAGCGAATCGGAGACTACCTCTGCACTAGGACATACTGAAACGCTGAATCTCCTCCCGATCGACCTGAAACAGACATGGTCAAACGATGCCGTCGGAAGGAAACGAACAGACATGGCGCGAGACCGCAGCTGGTCCCTCTCCCACCTCATCTCTCAATTACAAACCATCTCAGTATACACGAGTGACGCACGTGAGCTCTCACAGCAGCAAGCGGCAAGAGAGCTCCTGGGTGAAGTACAGTTCACTTTTCTGATGGTCCTGTGCCTCGCCAATTACAGCTGTCTCGAGCAATGGAAGAGGATACTCAGTGTGCTATTTACTTGTCGGACTGCGTTGATGGAGGTAGAGGGTTTCTTTGTTGAAGCAATCAAGGTATTCAGGCACCAGCTGGAGCGGGTAGAGGACGTTGAGGGTGGCTTGTTTGAGCTGGCGGATGAAATGAGCAGTAAGTGGCTGCGGCAACTGCTGAGGACCTTCAGGACGAACGTGGACGAAGTCTTCAGTGACGCGGCAGAAGGAGGGAAGGACAAGGATGCTGAGCAAGGCAAGCAATTGAAGGAGATTCTTTCAAGTCTTGAGGAGTGGCTGAGAAAGAACTACGGATGGGATGATGAAAGCACTATCCTCAGGAGAGGTATGGTACAACTTGAGGATGGGGAGATGGTGGAGGTACACATGGACGGTGCTGATGAAGAGGATGAGACTGGGGAGTATGCACCGGTTGTGGTTGAGATGTAACTATACTGTATTTTGTTTGTAAGCCTAGTGTTGTGGTTCTGCCCGTACTAGTAACATGAGCTCTGTCTTTTTCTTGCTTCAACCGCTCGACCATGGGAGCATTATCGTCTGGGTCTGAGAAGGCATCTTAGTTGCATTCTGCCGTTATTGCCTTTGCGGTCTCCTCGTCCAGGGCGGCACGAACTTCACTGATGGGAGGGAGTGACATGAAAAGGGCAAGCACAGAGATATTCTGTAAGACATGCCTTGACGTAGTCGATCACGGCTTGCATATCTACAGCACAACATAAATTGTACACGATCGGGGCATATCTACGGCTTACAGCTACTCCTTGCAACGAGACCCTCATCCCAGCGACAAGAGAATATTTCATCGGGTTCTGATCTGTGCCTGCGCCAGTAGTGGTAGCAGAAGTATGCCATGAGCCCGTCTCGATGGCAGGATGCACTTGGTTTTGAACGAGTCATATTGTGTTCCTCTTTTTGTCAGGGCATCTCTCACGACTTCGAAGGTCATTCGAGACTCTCTATTGACGTCGCTGCATCAACGATGCTCACAACAGTCGAATTGCAGTAGCCGTGGCAGTGGCATATGCAGTCGCTCTTCGCGCCCAGCTCTTCTGCGTCCATGACCTCCCCATGTTCGTTCGTAGAGCTAGTCGTCTTCCCACATAGACCACTTCATCTTCATCACAGATCCTAGACCATAAAGCAAGTTCGCAAAGCAGCAACTCCCTTCTCGCACAGGACATAGAAGCAGTAGCAGCAGCGCCTTAACGATATGACTTCTGGTATCTGGCTCTGGCACCTGGACCACCAAACTTCTTCGGTTCGCACCGTCTGTTATCAGCCACAAGCAGCGTTCGATCGTACTGCACCAGGGCGCTTTTCAATTGATTCTTGCTGTACTCATCGACGTATTTCTGGTAATACGCAACGATGGACTTGGCGATGGCTTGCCGGATGGCGTAGATTTGCGAAGTATGACCACCACCTGTGACACGAACGCGGATGTCGACACCAGCAAACTTCTCGGGACCAAGGACGAGAAGGGGTTCGTAGACCTGAGGAAGAGGCGTTAGTGAGTGCGATGTGGTTTTGGCCTGGGAGATGGTACCTTGAATCGCAAAACTTCTGGCTGGACAAGAGAAAGTGGTTGGCCGTTAACCTTGATGAGCCCTCTGCCCTTTTTGCAGTGAGCGACAGCTGTGGCCGTCTTCTTCTTGCCAAAGCATTGGACGCTCTGAGGGGCGGACATGTTGGCGGGTATGTGTATCGAGTTCGTAAAGAGCACAACGTTGCCGGTTTGAGAGCAGTACAGGAACTTTCTGCGGCCAGACAGCGCCAAGAGTGCGTAACGCTAGGATGCGATTGTACTAGCCCATGCAGCCTGACTGCCTGGATCAGCGGCCTCGTCGGAGCCGAACAAGGCTCTACAACCTGTCGGAAACAGTGGAGAGAGCGCCTTCGATAAAAGGAATCCAAGTTAATGAAGGGCGGGTACCACGACACGGTGATGCACTTTTCTCTCTTATCTTCAAATACGTTCTTTCAGGCAAATGCAGCAGAGAAATACCGCCATACACTGACCGTTGCCACGCGTTCCTTTTGCGAAACACTCACGAAACTTTGCAGCTGAAGCAAACACCCTTCATCCACCACCCGATAATCGAGCTTCGCAAAGTCCCAGCTCCCTCGCGCAGTGCATCCAATGGTATCCCTTCAACATTCACTCAAATACTAGAGCACCATGTCTCAAACGTTGGGCCGCACCCGACTGGCCTACACCCGCACCTGGCACTCAATAGACCTTGCATCCGATCCACGACCTCTCGGTCGTCTGGCCTCATCCATCGCCCAGATCCTGATGGGCAAACACAAACCCATTTATGATCCATCCACTGACTGCGGCGACTATGTCGTAGCACTCAACACGTCGTCACTAACAACAACGGGCAAGAAACGGTACCAGAAATTGTACTACACGCATAACACACGGCCGGGGAGTCTGAAGAGCATGAGTATGGATGCGATGATGCAGAAATGGGGTGGAGGGGAGGTTTTGCGGAAGGCGGTCAGGGGAATGTTGCCGAAGAATCGGCTGAGGGATAAGCGGTTGGCACGGCTGAAGGCGTTCGAGGGTGCGCAGAATCCGTATGGAAGGAATCTGGTGAGGTTTGCGGGAAAGAAATTGAAGCCGGGGATGTTGGACGGACAAGGCGAGGGGAGGATTATAGAAGCCCTGGAGGAATTGAAGGTTGAAGAGCCACCGAAGAAGGTTGGGGTTGCGCAGGCGACGACGTGACGTGGGAACTGCGCGAACTCATGACACCGTCCCGAACCACAGGATTTGACTCACAACAACCGCTTTGACATCGATCCAGCAGACGCATGGGACTTGAAGTCGTTGACATGTCTAAATCGAATGATGTCCTCATGCGAGACATAGCTTATGATAGGAGCAAGTTTGGTCCTACCATGGCCATGAGCGGCCGCAGTATACGCAGCCGGTCAAAAACACCATGGCAAAGAAAACAAGCAGGCAATTTGGGTGGACGACACGGCCTGACGAGTCTGACTGTAAAGCTATAGCATCTAGAGATCGTTGCCGTGCAAAAGCGAGCGAGCATTTCATGGGACAATAAAGGAACGACATTACTTTCTGAATACTTTATATTGTATAGAATACTCCCAGTTGGTGTAGAGCTATATGTGGATTTCCTCAATGCTGCTATGCAATTCAGATTCCAGCCTGTTGTCAAATCATGCAGGCTAGCTCAACCGGGTAACTCATCTGCTCACAGTGCATTTGATTAGTCCATTGGGATCAGACTGAGGAGCATAGACTTCAGCATCCTCGCCGGTGTTCTTCAACCCATTGTGCCAGCTCAAATCGATCTCGAAGTAGTGCTTATTGGGCAGCGAATAATCGACGTCCGTCAAGCTGGGCTGAGCAGCCAAGATTTCCTCGCACATCTTGTACATGGTGTTTTGCACAGATGGAGACTCCTCAACAGCGAACAGCCTGAATGTGATCTCGCGTGCCTTGGCGTGTGTCTCATCGAACTTGGCAACGTCCTTTTGGACATCCTCGAGAGTCTTGAAGGTAGACCACCTCCAGCCAGCGTCGACAGACGTGCTGAGGATACGATCCCAGACTTCAGGCAGAGAAGTATACTCATCGCGCACAAAAGAGTGGAACATGCTGCCTGTGGACTTGAGCACCAACAAGTCCGCGATTCCACTTCGAATCTCAATCCCTTTTCCCTCAATCGCATCAGCTTGCACGATCCGCTTCTCAGCACCGTCACGATAGAACGAATGAGGATGTGGTTTGCCGTCAATTTCCATCCTCGTCCACCGGTGCTGAACAATGTTGACGTGCGCGGTGTGGATGTGCTGGTACTTCTGCACGAAGTGGTTGGCGAGAATGGCGCCGAAGAGCTCGGGCGGGTTGACAGGATGCTGTTTCGCCAAGACATAAGTTGTCTGTTTCATGCTGTCCGTGGCTACGACGACGCTGTTGTCGGCTTGGGTATAAGACGTTTCGATCTCGCCTTCAAGGAGGACGCAGACGGTCATTTCGTAGACCGTGTGAGTTTTACTTGCTTCATCGCGGTGGACTTTGTAGAGGCGGATGTTGTCTTTGCCATAGCGGGCTGCGGACACGGAGGGCATGGTGGCGGTTGATGGGCAATTGGTTGGTGGGTTCTCGAAGATTGTCTTAGGATGCTGTAGCACAAGAAATCCGATGTTCTGAATTAATGCTATCCGGGCTTGCTTGAAATGTGGAATTTGTGCTCTGAATTTTGGCTCAGTCAGGATTGTGTATGATGTTAAAGCCTTCCGAGCGTGTTGACGGCGAGGTGCTCGTGAGCTGGAAGTCAGTGATAAGAATCAATGACAAGGTCTAAATCTTGTTCTGGGCAAGAGCTTTGCTTATATGATTGAAGCCCGCCTTATCAGTGCTACAATTAGTGCCCCTTTGATCGGGCAATTCCAATCGACGGTGTGCAGCGAGCCGGGATGGTAGATCAGATAGGCGCTTCATCAAGTTTTGACTTGTCAGTCGTTTCTCAGAATGCATTGGTCCTATTTACTGCGTTGTAATAGGCGTACGAAGCATTCGGAGCTCGCCGACCGCAGCGGATCAAGCGTTCCAGATCACGTTGCCTGATATTTTCTGATTGCTGGAGAGAGCCATTTATCTCAGGTTTGGAGACTGAGTTTGCAAGCCTCGTAGGTGAACAATGATGGCAGCTATGGGCGCTCAGACCTCGTGATGAGGCGAAACTTTGCTTCTACGACGAAACCGATCTAAAACTTGTGCCCAAGAATGAGGATGGAATGCAGCTGGTGGCCATCCCTTGCCTGTTCATGGGTATCTCAGTGGCGCATTATAGGCAGCCTTGATATGTCAAGGCATCGTTACAGTGTGGCCTGTACATCTAAGTGTAGAGTCAAGTCATATGATACCTTTCTGCAGACACGCGGGAGCAAAAAGCGAAGAGGCACAGGTTCTGAGCTCCTGCATCGCACGAGGCAAGTCTCAGGGGAGATTCGCAGGGTGCCTTGATGTGGGGGAAGTTAAGCTTAATACTTGACCTCGAGTGTCCCCCGAGGCGTGTGGGGCCCTCAAGTTATTGCTTATGCGGTCGCTCCTTCCATCTCCCACCAATAGGACCTTTGTGTTCGCTACATGACAGACTTCCTAATTATGGTACGACCTGATTCTATCCTAGTAAGCAAATACGACAATCGCTAAATCTCCGAAGTACCTTCCACCACCCAAAGATTGCAGGCTCGTATAAGTCCACCGCACATACCGACTCTCATTCGGTCAATAATGCGCGGGTCATCCGCAGGCCAGATGCGATATTCGAGGACGAGGATAGCAAGATCATAGCGCTGTCAGTCTGACGTGATAGATTTGCGGTGTAGTGTCGGTACGGCACTGCCTCAGTCTGCCACTCGCTCTCCATGGCTAGATGGCATCGCAGGAGCAAGGTTATGCGGGCACGCCTACGCAAAGAGTCGGCTTCAAGCATACATATAGAAAAAGTGACGATCTGAAGAACTCGTTTGCCAGACCAACGACAACCCGAGACAATAGATCTCTGTCCGGAGGCAGCACAAATGGCGTCAACCAAGGCCTGCAGCCGGGCTCAATTGGTCTGCCCATGCCTGGTAGCTTCAATCCCGACATGCGCTCGATAGCACCAAGTCAAAGTCATACCCCCAAAGATGAGTTGTCTTCAAGCGCCCCGTACCGCATGGTGCGCGTCTCAACGGATGAAGACCGACCTATCACAACGGAGGAGAGGCAGGCCCTGGTTCGAGACAAGATTGCCAAAGAGATGAAGATCAAGATAGGGACTGAGAACATGCTGGAGGCACTCATGACCAAAAACGCCAAGCAGACACGGGATCAGCGGCTCAAGGTTGAGCAAGAGCTGGGTTCGTCGAATCGAAAACTAGCAGAGTTGCAACAAGAGCTGGACGATGAGATACAGCGCTCGCTCACACCCACCACTCCTCCTTCCAAACGCATGTCGAGCTACTTTAGGCTGAGTCCCCGGAAATCCACAGATGCTGGGGACAATGTCACACAAGAGGAAGCCGAAGAAGCAGAGATAGAAGAGACATCGCCCACCGTCATCTTTACAGAAATCTTGCAGCAGCTTGAAATTGAGGGAATGCAGCCCGATTATTATATCGAAAGAGCCAATCGCCTGGTTGACCTATTCAAGAAGAATCCTACGCTCAAGTACGACATAGCATGGTCAGTGTTCAGTGGGAGGGTTCAGCTTATGCTACTTAGCGAAAGCACAGACGTTGTGGCTGCTGGCTACAGACTCACTAGATACGCGATTGCAGATCGCTCATCGCTGAAGACTATTAGAACTTTGCATACAGATGAGCTCGTGACGCTTTCCCTCGTCAAGAAGGGCAAGGTTTTGCTTGAGCGGGAGCAGGCTATCAAGTTTGTGCGAGCCTTTCTCGATGTGAAAGATGGAGTGCACGAGATTTCAGTCGCTGTGGTGCGCAGTCTTGTCTCCATTGCAGAGCATCAAGAGGACAGACTTGAGAACATGTGTCTACTGACGCTCGCAGAGCTGCTTACCAAGAAGCCAGACTTGTTAGTTTTGGCGAACGGCATGACTACATTAACAGATGCGCTCGCAGAAGGCACGTTTCCTGCACCTGAAGGTCTTGTTGCAAGCTTTATGTACCTTCTCGATCATCCGCGTCAACGCAAGCATCTGGGATCCGGTCGGGAGTTCGAAGCTATGTTTGCACCATTCACAGATCCATTGATCCTGTCAGGCAACGAAGAGAAGCTCAAGACTTGTGCGAAAGGAATTGCGGCAATGATGAAGTCCTGGCCAGGTTATTTGACCCTTGCTCAAAATGGGGCAGCACCGCTCAAGTCATTGATTGACTCTCTAGTCTATCCAAATGCATTTACTCGGGACTTGATCCTTGAGCTGATATTTGACATTCTTCGTATCAAGCCTCCGTCATGGTCATCATCATTCCTGGCTGGCCGACGGCTCACTACCTACGGCAGAGTTCACAATCCTGTCGAGCCAAGTGTGAAACGAACAATCCCAGAAGAGATCAGTGGCCGTTTCGATTTGACCGTCCACTTCACAGCAGTGATCCTAGCCACAATGCTGCGAGCTGGATTGGTACCTGCTCTGATGAATTTGATCAAGTTCGAGGAGGATTCGGCTATGAAGAGAAAAAGCACGCTCTTGGTGACGGAAGTGCTTAAGCTGGCTCATCACTCCTTACCAAGGAGCATGAGTGCCAGTATCCAAGTAATGGGAGACTTGCTGACTCCGTTTGATGTGCCTGGCATGGATTATGTTGCGCTGAACACCAGTATGGTATATCAGATCGAGAGCATAAACAGAACCGCGAACAGAACAGGCTCTATATCTAGGCACCGGTCTATTGAAAGTGAGGAGATGGCAGTCGGACCTCAAGCGCTCGAGCGAGCCAAGTTTACCGCAACTATGGATGCAAAGCTCTTTGCACAAGCCGTCCTAGACTCTGGCGTGCCGAATCACACAAACTACACGAAGTGGAACTGGACTCTTATCAACAGTCTCATTGAAGGGCCATTAACGAACCAGAAGCTTCTCGAGGAGACATTGAAGACCTCAAAATTTGTGAAAAGGCTTGTGGGGTTCTACCGACCTTTTAAATGGAGATTCTCCATGATAAGGAATACCAGGCCAAACCAGAGGTACATTCGCACTGGTTGTGCGCTGATGCGGACATTGTGCCAAACTCAACCGGGCATCCAATACCTGTCGGAGAATAAGTTGATGCGACAGATTGCGGAGTGCCTGGCGCAACTCGACAAATACAGTGGACTCACCTCAACGTCGCCATTATTTGACAAGCACAATATGGCAGACTACCTGACAGGAGGATACTTTGCTATGCTCGGCGCGCTAAGTGAATCAGCTGAGGGCATGCAAATCATGGAACGATGGCATATCATCAATATGTTCTACCACATTTTGCAGCTTCCTAGTAGGGACGACCTGCTCAAAGCTTTGCTTGGAAATATGGACTACTCTCTTGACACACATCTGAGAGTAATGCTATCACAAGCCCTTACAGCAGCACTAAAGGATATCAGGCTCTTCGCAACGAAGCTGCTGAGAAAATATGCGGTTGGCAGAATGAGGTATTCGGCCGGTTTGCAAGACGCTGATAGCTCGCAGTGGGCCATTAAACTGGTGCTAACTCAGCTGTATGATCCAGATGTGGAAGTTTGTCAAGTCGCTGTGAAGATACTAGAAGAAGCATGCGATCAGCCCAGCCATTTGGAGTTTGTCGTTAAGTGTCGGCCGGCGTTGGATCATCTTGGCGAGATAGGGGCACCACTACTCCTGAGATTTCTCTCCATTTCAACCGGCTATCGTTACCTCAGTGGGCTCGACTACATCCATCAAGAAATGGATGACTGGTTCCTAGGACGAAACGACTCGTATGTCGCACAAGTCGAAGCATCTCTTGCTCGAGCCTACCTGGATCCTGGGGCGTCTCACAGACACGCATATCGTGAAGATCTTGATGATTATAATGACAGCGGCCTGCTTCCGCCCCATTTCTACCGTGAGCTAGCACGAACAGAGGAAGGCTGTAAACTCCTACTCCAGTCTGGTCATTTCTATGAATTTGCCTCGACGATTCGCGACTTCCGCCTCGACGACGAAGAGGGTGAGTCACTGACTAAAATTAAGAGCTGCATGTGGGCGGTCGGTAATATTGGCTCGATGGAGATGGGAGCACCCTTCTTAGAAGAGAGTGATATCGTCAGATATATTGTGCGAATCGCAGAAGGCGCAGAAGTGATGTCGGTTCGCGGGACAGCAGTCTTTGCCCTTGGACTGATATCGCGGACCACGCACGGTTATGCCATGCTCGTTGAATGTGATTGGGTTATTACGGTTGATTCTAATGGGACCTCCCTTGGTCTGTGCATTCCTCGTAATCCAAGTCGCCTATGTCTCAAAGCGGAATCCTCAGCCGGGGTTGGCGAACAACAGCAAAACCAGCAGCAGGTGGAGAAGTACAAAGCGGCGACGAACGATGCAGACGCCTTGCATGCACGGATTTTGAAGCTGATTGTGAATATGGGCAATAGCGTGATGTACAAGAAGGTTGCAAGTGAGCTACAAGTTCTCCGAGCCAAGCATCCAGCCGCATTCACGAGTGTGAAGCTCTTCCAGAAGACGCTGTGCATTTTGGAAAGTCATCACTATCGATTGCAGGCTAGGCAGTTCATACTGGATTTGTTCGACAAGAGTATTATGAGGCAAATTGTGCTCGACGAAGACGACACGTCGGAGAGTCCGAATGAGAGTGAGGCGGGATGGGAGTGATAAGCTTCGTCCTTGGCAGAAGTGGGACGAAGGCGGCCAGCTTACAAGCACGATATAACATATTATGGGCCACGAATTACGTGAAGGCTGCGGCGGGCTTTTTTTGGGCAGATGCCTAACGACATGGTGTTGGGCCACGCTTCGATGAAAATTTAACCATGAGATAGTCTAGACTCGAGCCTGCTACACACCACAACGCTCTCTGTTCATTTCAATTTGAGGTGCATTCTGCAAGAGCCAACAAGACGAGGTATTTGCTAGCTATGCAAAGATACCGAGGCTGCGGTTGCTGGTAATATACCGCATGTGAAGTTGGGTCCGTCCAGGGAATCACAGTGGGTCACGTCCAAACGGGATCTTCACCTGATGGTCCGGAGGGTAATAGTTAGCTCTACTGCGAGCTCGAAGAAAATTCAATGTTGATTCTTTGCATCAGCGTGAAAGATGTGACGGGTTCTGGGCGAGCATCGAGAAGATGACCTCCACGATCTCAGTGAGGCTCTCTGAAAGTCGCTCAGATGCTCGGACCATTTCAAGGGCGGAACGGGGTCTAGCCACAGCGTGTCTTCCTTAGCAGCTGCTGTATCGAGGTCGAGACGGCCCATAGGGATCTAAAGCATGCGGCTCAAACGCAGCCAAGCCCGTGAAGCATTTACTCGTACGAGTACCCGGTGACAAAGATTTTGGCTATGTAGACGATGGCGCGTATTGAACAATAGGATCTATGACGAGCAGATAGCCACAGTAGGCGGCCCGGGCTTCATCGTACCAAAGAGATCAGTGGTGGCCTGTATTGCAGGCCGAAGCGACTGCGCGGCACTAGCGCTGGGCACCTATATATAGTACACACCCGTATTTCGTACGCCGTTGC